>DWMY01000004.1:0-131991 GCA_018249775.1 Heliconius hecalesia formosus
AATCAACTTAATCCGCGGTCAATTAATTAATCAAAACCGCGACCCGCGAGAAAATCCGCGGAAAATTTTGATTGATAAGGCGATCAATTTAATGAGCCAGAACGCACCAATCCCTACTACTCTATGAGAAGACACGAAATTATGGCGGCTACTAGCCGCGAAAAAAGCCGCGGATCTGGGGTAATCAACTTAATCCGCGGTCAATTAATTAATCAAAACCGCGACCCGCGAGAAAATCCGCGGAAAATTTTGATTGATAAGGCGATCAATTTAATGAGCCAGAACGCACCAATCCCTACTACTGTTATTGCCGTCTTTTGTCATATTTCTATCAATAACGTTGCTATCAAGGATAAATTTATATGAAACATGTTGGAACTTTATCAAAAACTCATTTAAAATACATATAATATGCTGATTATAGATTTTGTTCAAAATGTACTTATATATGGTATATATACTACGAGTATATTAATTATCACCAAAACATTTATTATCTTAAAAATATCAATGACTATTAATGTTCTAAAATTAGTAGAATGCACTTAACATTAAACTTATCTAGACTACTTGTTTATTATTTAGTTTACAAAATATGATATTCATCTTCTTAAAATAATTTAATACTAATGAGTAAACATAACAAATTTGAAATTTGTCTGTTTCGTAGAACTTCTATAATAAAACAGTAAAAATGTGGTATCTAAGTATACATTGAATAATTTGCAAAAAAATATAGGGAATGTAAAACACTAATCAATTATAAAATTGTCTGTTTTTTAATTTTTTCTATTCATCTATATGTCTGTTTGTGTGTTCGACCACTTGCGATGCAACTAATGAGATACCGTCTTAAGAAAATTTGTTGAGCTTGATGAGCACTACATTGGATTGAAAATCTGGAACTTCTGATGATTAATCATAAAGGTCCAGGTAATTTACAAGAAATTTTAAGATATAGTGTTAACAAAAATTATTCAACGTGATAGGAGTTTTTATTGAAATGTTAAAAATATCTGTAACATCTGATAAAGGATAAATTATAAAAAATAATAAGATCTGCATCTTAGCTAAATTGTTCAGTTCAGTTGTAGGCAATTTTAATTGACAAATAAAAATCATTGAAAATTGAGATTTCGAGGCCAGTGGGATCTGCAGGACAAAGTTCGACTGTCACTGCGATGGTTGTGTCGATCTCCGCTCAGGAGTTTAATTATATTTAAATTGGTTTTATTTCGCCGCCCCCGTAAAACAAAATACAGCATTTCAACTCGCAGTGACTCGAATAGTGGTAAGTGGGGAAAGGAGTGTCTGAACTCTACGTTTTATAGACAGTAAACGGAAGTACCACGGTACAGGCCATAACGTAAGAGTGGCCACTACTGCAGTGTAGTCATCTAGCCTGCTTCTATCTAATAAACTATAAACCTATATATATTTCCTTACCTCCACTACTTCATCATCTTCTTCCACGCCCTCATATTTTACAAAAGCGAAACGCAATTGATTCTCAAACTGTTCACGCGCCTCGGACCTTTCTCTATCACTTAAGTTATCCATATTTTATTAATATATATCTGTATATATAATTTTTATGTATGAAACATTAAATCAATTTATACCATTTCCTCGATTTTAAAGAAAGATAATTAATATCGCGTTTGAACCAAATGGCGTTATAGTACCACAACCATTGCAGTTTAAAATTTTCCACTACTGAAGTGTTGATAGGTGTGAAACTATCGATAAAACAGGCGAGGTGTTCGCAGGTTGAAGTAGCGCTGTTGGTACCACTTGTAGGTGGCAATTAAAAAGTTCTAACAATAAACCTTATAAAGGAGGCTTTTATGATATTATTTCTTTTATGAAAACTTTCTTTATATTTTACTTTTTTTAAAAAAATATTATAAGTAGATAAGTGTTCAAGTCACTCATGATGTCTCTAGACGACATCACTAACGAATATCAAAATCTTCTATGGTAATCATATCCAGGCATGCTCCTATATGGAAAATATCCACCTATTGTGACCTAGAACAGTTTTACTTGAAGCTTTATTGAACGAGTCAGAAAAAGACAGCTTAAAGTAGCATCCATATAATTTCGCTTCGAGACGTAGCGTTTTAGTGTAACATTACAGCCGACCTACTAGATTCAGCCTAGCCTAGCACATATTATATGACTTCTAAATGTGTATTCGTTTACAGTTATTTGAAATTTTAGGTATCAGCTTAACGTCGTGAGGCCAGTCGTGGCGCAGGGGCACAAAGTGTGACTGTCAAATCGACTGGTTGTGGGTTTGATCCCCTGATTGAAACGAAATATTTATTTACATTTATATTTTCATTATTTATACATATTTATATTTTCATTATACATATTTATATTTTCATTCGCTCTGGTGTCGTAGCAAAGCGCGGCGTTGAGTTCTGCCACTCAACACGCAATGTCTCCAAAAATCGGCGGAAAGGGGGGAACGGTGTATGTTAACACTAGGTTCGTGTGCGGGATACAGCGTGAAGCTGAATTTTAAGTATAATCGAAGAATATTATAAATGTGTTACGCACTCGCTATTGATTTAATTGTCCATACCCTACTAAGTAATTAAGTAGTAAGAGAATTGAGTAGAATGAAAATTGAATTGTTGAGACTACTCTCTTACGAGTTCGTTGTAACGAAACCATGAGAAAATGATTACGTTTCCATATATGGAGCACAGTACATGTAATATAAATATTATATTACACCCGTTTTAATATTGAGCTAACACACTTTAAAACTCTAGAAAATATAAGTAAAACAAAATAAAAATGTTATAATTTTTTTTTCCAAATATACAAAAATATAAAAAACTATAAAATAACTATTATATTTCTGGCACACATACCCTATTGATCTCATCTTCAGTTAATTGGTTAGCTTTGGACGCCTCTTTGTCCGCCATAGCAACTCAGCGCGCTAGGTAATTAGCCTCCGTTTTGATAAACGATAGCAGTCACGTAAACTTTAGCTCGACTCACAATCTGTACTTAAAAGCCATACTTATAAATTTAACAGACAGAGCAAATTAACAACACAAAAAAAGTCATCCGATATCAGATGGAGGTAAAAAACAACTGGTACACATTACGGGGACTTTTCAAAGGTTTGTTAAAAGAAGTAGAAAGTAAAGGTAAATTAGAGTAATATGGTTTATTAATGTTAAAAGTAATTTTGTTTTGATGCGGTCGTCCCGCGGGCGGTGGCGTGCGGTCACGCTCGCGCCTGGCACGGCCGGCTCCGACCGCTCCCTTGCATCATCAGCACACCGCTTTTACCCTGTATATCTAATTCTGCTACAATTATATAAATGGGAAGTTTAAAATAACAACGACAATATGCGTACATCAAATATTTTATTTAGTATACAAAATTACATTTAGAGAATCAGAAATATATTATGTCTAAATTGGAATGTAAACTATATGTAGAGAATATATTTCATAATTTTATTATATCAACGTACACAGCAATAGCATCACAAAAGGCAATATAAATAGAATAGAAATATTATAATTTAATTTAAACGTATAAATACAACCCCACCAAGCTGATAATTTTTAAATTATACAAAAAATGTATAAAATTATATTTCCTCAACGCAGTATAATATAGCTAACTTTAGTTGATATATTATATGTTATGAAATTAATTATTACAATTTTGATACTGTTTTTAGATTCAGTCAATAAGTACTAAAATCGTTAACTATTGTATAATACATTAGGTTCATTAACGATTTTACCCTACTTATACCTAATATTATTAATGTGAAACTTTTTGAGGATTTCATTTTCAATAAAAATCTACTCAAAGAATTTAGAAGCAACAACTTCAGTGATATATAAAACTCATACATTAAAATAACGCATAGACTAAAATTTATTTTAACATTTTGTATAATTTGGCTATAATATAGCAATTAATATAAGCAGGCGCAGCAAGCCGCGCGTGGGTCGTTAGTTTGTATTGCAGTACATCTAAGTATAGACATTTGATATATGTACTAAAAGGTTGGGTTACATGCACTTAAACACTTATTACAACTACACAAGTTAACATTATAAATATGTTTACAATTATATGAATTGACACAAAAAGTGCTCCACGACGTCACATCACAAATATTTTATAGTGATTATTTAATGTTTAATTTTAAAATTAACTTCTATAAAATAATAATTTTAATAAGAACATATTTTGGGATATGCTATAATGTTAAATACGTACTTAGAATATTACATTATATTACAACATTGCCTACATGCCACATATGAAACTATCGATTATTCAAAAAGTTACTTGCGTATACAATTACCTTATGATGAAAAACATTTAGATTATACACAAAAATAGTTTATTTTGAAAAGAATGCAAGTATATGTTTGACATATTATACGATTACATATATGTATGTATATTGTTGATCGTTTATTAAACTTCAACCTTTTCGCTACTATACATAGTGTTTTCTATTTATTAAATAAATTTAACAACTCTCTTTTATATTAGATAAAAAATAAAATGATTACGATACATTTTTTTAATGTTTATAGTTATATACCGTCCAAAATATAACTATACATACTAAAAATGGATATTACACCAATGAATATGAAAAGATTACATATTTAATAATTAAGTAATAATATTATGCAAAATATTATAATATGCAAGAATATTGTTATTAATATATTTGCCTACTTTTTTTACACATATACCTATACAAGTTTATATATTTTCACAACAGGTACAGCTTTAAGAGAACAAAGTACAATTTAGAAAAACGTAATCTTCACAATGACATCATGCCATCATCATCATCATCATCATCTTACGTATATAGCGCGGTGGGCAGAGGACGTTGTGTTAGCACACTCTATCCTCCGATCAGTCTTACTTGACCAAGCGACATGTAAAAATTTCAAATAAAATCACTTACCTCGAATTTGAATTGAATTGAATTAATTTACATAGCATCATCACGTGTCGAACATTTTCCAACTGCGCTACGGTGGCGTTTGAATTATGAAGCTAATTGCTATATTTCATTTACAAAATTACATGGATCAATGATGATGTTCTCAAGAGGATGAGGCATAATTAGTATATGTATAATTATAGTTTACATATATATATATATATATATATATATATATATATATATATATATATATATATATATATATATATAAATTGTGACTATACAATACGCGACTGGTTGTGGGTTACAATCCCCACTCAAGCAAATGAAATATTTATTTAAATTTGAATTTTCATTTCTTCGCTCTGGTGTCGAGGCAAGCGGGGCGTCAAGTTTCACCACTCAGCAAGCAATGCCTTCAGAATTCGGCGGAAAGTGGGTAGCTAGATTCCCTCTGCCTACCCTGCTGTGTAGGGGATACAGCGAGAAGCTGTAACAAAATATAGCAGACATACACAAATCATTTCAAAAAGACATAATTCATACGTTTATATGATACAATGTAAATGCACTTTAATAAGTTTGTATATGAATATAATAATTTTCTTGTAAAAGTGTATAAGATAAAATCTTTCTTTGGTATAGAGTATTTTCATCACATATTCCTATAAAACCTAATAATGTGGACTTCTAAATTTAAATTTAGATACGAGTTCTTTATAGCCGAAATCCTAAATGCATTACACCACGAAGAAACAATTTAGGGTGTTCAATGTTTGTTTTCCAATATTTTATAAATGATATTTTATTTTATAGTTATATGTAATAAAAACTCTTGTTTTGTAAAGATGCATCGGAGATGTACACATTTTCCACATTGAATTATTATTAGCGTATCTAAAGATGTTTTCTTGGGGGTTATTTGTTCGCGTACATGTTATTTTTTAAGGCATGGTAGTATGGTATGCACACAAGTGTTAAATGTGGTAAATGGGCAACAAAAGTGTCTTAATGGGAACGGAAAGGAGGTTATTTATACTAGGTTCCCAGGTTCCCTCTGCTTATCCTGCTATATGTAGGATACATCTGTATTCATTTTTAAATAGATATAAACGATATTTATAAACCAAACTTAAAGCTGCCGTTGCATCTTTACAAAATTAATAAAATATTTAAATATTTATCTAATTTATATATTTAATTATTCTTGCGAATAATTTAAATTGACATAATTATTAAGGGAGTAAAGGAAGGTAATGAATAAATGAACAGATCTCAATTCACACTGCGCTACCGTTCAACACGTACAGACAGACGCACGAATCACTATTTGTAATTACTTACTAAACGTGACGTGAACGTGACAACTAGACATCCAAATCGCAATGTGACAAGAGATTCGAACACTTCATCAAGACCATTGCCCCTATAATTAGGTATAAGGCACACATGGTTTCTATAAATATGTAAAATTTGTAATTGATTGTACTTAAAAGAAAATTAAATTCGTAATTTTTTAGTACAACAACGATGTTTACATCAAGTGAGCGTTTTTATAAGATGTAGTATGTTTAGTTAATTAAATGTGAGATTTTACTTAATAAGTCCAATACGAAAACAAAACTATAGAAGAAAAAAAAATATTTATGTGGCTTAAATGAAGTTCTTTTTGAGTAACACTTCCAAACAATTTAATCGACTTAGTTAATCATTGACATTATTTCTAATTCTGTTTAAAATAAATAATAATTCTGAAATGTTACAAAAATTAATAAATTTTACCATTAAAATATTACTACTTAGTGAAAATTCAAGGAAACCCTCTTATCTTTTAACATTTTTATAATCAGAATCACGTGTCGCACCACCACCTTCCTTTTTAACAAAATCGTTTTATTAAAAATGCTTTAAAATTATTAAAGTAAATAAAATATATAAAAAAAACAAACAAAATATATACATTAACTAAGACCATATTTAAATATTTTTAGTTTTATATGATACATAATTCTTGACACAATATATTATATATTCAATCAATAATTTCCGATAATTGGTATAAATGAAAGTAATTTGCTAACGACTAACGTGGAGACATCTTTTAATTTAATTAACGCTAACACTGATAGCGTTAAACTAAAATATTTAAAACTGTTTATTGAATAATGACATATCTTTGAGACAAACTAACACTTAATAATTATAGAACAATACTAATACAGCCATATTATATGATATATGTAATACAACAGTGCATTATTAGACTATGAAAAAATATAAAAATAAACATATTACATAAAAAATTAATTGAAAGGTAACTTCTTGTATATGTTCTAAGATGTTAATAGTTAATAGATTCTCTAAAACCTAACATAATGTTAGTAATTAAACTAAGTCTATACAATATATTAAAAGAGTCAGGCAGTACATGAGTTTAAGCTACATTCATTTTAAAATATATATATTTAGATTTTTTTTTTATTTTTAAGAGAAAATTTAAATTGTTGATGAGAAATACTGTAGTAGTATTATTAGTTTTTTTTTATTGTACATGGGTATATGTTTATTGACTTTCGTGCGCTGAACAAAATTAAACTGGCAAGAGAAAAATAATATTCGATATAAAATCTTAATTAATAAAATGTGAAAATAAAAACTAAAAATTTCGACATGTGCGCTGTAATATTTAAAATTGCACTACAATTGAGAAAAATGTAGATAGATATTCATTAAATTTCTGACAAATTATATGCATAATTGTATTGTCAAAAATATCACGAAAATAAATACTGATATAAATAACTAACTTATGACATGTTAAATAAACGATTGAAAATATTATTGCACGTACTTATTATTATTTTTATTTAAATCGATTATTATTTAAATTAAAATAATAGAATATCGGGTACTTTCAATGGTGTATAATGTTCTTCAATGAAGTAAAATCACTTCACTAAACTTTTAACAAAACAAGAGTGGGGTGTGCATTGACTTAATCATTATTGTATCCGGCTCAAATTTTTGAAAGTCATTTTATATTAATAAATTATTAGAAGTTAACTAAAAAGTTTCGTAAAAATGACTTCATAGTTGATATTTTTATTTAAAAAATGTATAATATGTTGCCGTACTGTAAAATCGACTGGTTGTGGATTCGATCCCCACTCGAGGAAATGAAATATTTATTTATATTTATATTTTCATTTCTTCGCTCTGGTGTCGAGGTAAAGCGCAGCGTTGAATTCCGTCACTCAACACGCAATGCCTCAAGAACTCGGTGGTAAGTGGCCGACGGTGTGCGGGATACAGAGTGAAGCTGATTTAAGATTTAGACCTTTTAATTCCTCCTATTTATTATTAATGTGTTTTTTTAAATAAATAGATTTTATTACGATTTCTGTACGATATTCCCTTTGATTTTATAATATTTTGATGCATCCGATATAAATACTAATCAGCATGTTTAACATTACGTTAATAATATTTAATTCATATAGAACATCAGCTTACTGCGCTTGAGCTTATAATACTAAGACATATTACGATTTTTTTACAAAAAATAATTTTAAATGTTAAACTTAAAATAATGATGATGATTATTATTCGCATTTTTAAAATGGATATATTTCGATTTGTTTTGAAAAGTTTATATAATTTAATTTGAACTATGAAAATTGTGATTGTGTGAAATGTGTGATTGAGTAGTACGCTATGTTTAACGGAATAATAATAAAGTTCAATAAATTCGTCTTTTTTATACCAAACTAATATTATATAAATACATGAACTGTCAAAAAAACATATTAAGAAACTAACAAATGATCAATTCTATTTTCTTAATACTTGACAAAAATAATAAACTACATTAATAGAAAAGAAGAAACATATAGAAATAATAGAAGGTTCGCCTTACGTCACAAAAGGCACGCCCTCAAAAGATTTTCTTCTTAGATTTATATTATAAAATAAAACACCATACTGATTCCATAATTTTTAACGCGTGGCATAGTTTACGGACACAAATAAATAATTTTCAAGTGATGACAAGCCGCGGCGTTGGTAGAATGTCGTTGTGCTCCGCGAAGGTCATGGCCGCCATCCATTTGAGCTGGTCTTCTGTTACCGCACCCGCTATAGTGCACCCGAACCACGGACGATCTTTGCTCCTAGTTATGGAAAAACATTTTAATACAAATAAATATAGATTTTACCATCAAAGTGCGGTGGCGGACTATATATACGGTAAACGTTTGTATACAAACAGAGCCGTAAACAGAGTTAGTCGTTGAATTATTTTAATTTTAATTTTTCTCGAAAAGTATACGTCCAAATTTCATGCTATAAAAGCCAAAGTTTATCTTCATTAAATCTTTCCTTGATGAAAGAATAATTTTTGCTAATAAATTGCAATATCTTCGTCTAACAAAATTAACGCTTAACACTAGGTTCCCTCTGCCTACCCTGCAGAGTGCGGGATACAGCGTGAAGCTGATTATTTATTAATAAAAACGTTGAAATATCACCTTGCAATTTTCAATTATTTTTTGTCACAACATGCCTTACTGTGACTTATTTATAAAAGACTAGCGGACCCGAACGCGACTTCGCCCGCTTGAACTGTATGAATATTTATTAAATATATTTTTGACATTATTTTCAGTTTTCAATAGGATTGTTAAGAAAATATAAGACTAAATAAATCAATAATAAAAATATTAATAAAAAAAAACTACACAAAACCAGCTATATTATTAATATTATGAACGTAAAATAAATATATAAATGTATTAAAATTAAAAGTAACACGAAATCTATAATAATATATGTAAACGAAGTGAGTAAATACTTCATTCAGCTATGACATTGACGTCTCTTAAAGACAAGGAAGGAAAATATATGTTAATATTAAATTAATTCGAACTGGCGAAACATTAGCTTTAAATGTTGTTTCTCTTTTCAGGTGAGTTTGTGAATGATTAATGTTAAAGAATGTTTGTAAAAGTAAAAGTAATAGTAATAGTTAATTTATTTACATAATAAATCTCTTTTCAGAGCAACTCAATTCAAGTTATTGTTTTACTGTTCACCCTATCCAAGGATAATTATAAAACACATTATAAAACAACTAATATATTATATTTTATGCTATATTTATTTTGATAAAGATAAATACCAAATTATAAAAAAAAAATTACCAATAATGCGATAAATTAAATATATTAAAACCTTCAGCTATAAGCAAACTTTTTAAAAGATTTTTTAAAGGACAATATTTTTATAAAGCATTATTTTTGTGTCCTTAAAGGTTGAATCTGCGCACGCAATGGAACAGTTCAGGTTACTCATTTTGGCCAACCTTTTGTTAAAACAACATTTTTTTGTTGCTTAGCGATGGTTGTTATCAACATGGCAGAATAAATTGCATGTCAAATTAAAAGATATTGTAATACATTAGTATATATCGAGAAAATTAAAAATATGAGAAAAAAAGTTACTTATGTCCATCCCAAGACCTCAAAATATGAAATTTTATCACAATCCGATCAGCAGTTTGGCCCTAATTGCTTCACAGACAGACTGACAGAGTTACTGTCGAATTTATAATATAGGTGGATAAATATATAGGTTGTGGCGGTCTTTATTTTAAAACAACTGAATGTTATTGTAGTACAATGTACTTACATATATTTAACTATTTGTGCAGCGCACGCGGTTAAAGTAATACGATGGTGTTCCTAAATAATGTTATTTCATTATTTAAGGCTAACTACGAATTATACCGTAATATTATATAACCTATAGCACTCCTTAAGAATGTAACTTTAGTTTAAACAAACAAACAAATTTTCTGCTTTATTATATTAGTATTTCATTATCTATACTAATTTATTACTGCAGAAAGTTCTCAATCATTTCGTTAATAAAGCCCACTGCACCTTTTGTCAGAGTTATGTCATGCGTCAGACACGGCTATTAGCGCATATTTCCACATGACAACGTGGGCGAAGCCATAAGCTATATTTAATAAAGTTAATATGATAAGAAAAAACATGAAGTTTCATACTTTTTATATCAACTATCAAATATAAATATTATCGCCTGCCACTATTAATTGACATCAATAAAAATCTACATATTCATGGAAAATTCTCAAATCTTAGACCAATTTGTAGATTTTTATTATTAATTTTCGTACATATAAAACATATGGACAATTGTGAGTGTGTGTTGAGTGATTTTCTGTCTTGTAAAGGTATCGATTTTTTTTTCATGTGTATGTATTCAAGTACATTCTTATAATAAAAAAAATACAATAATATACATAAATATAACACAATTACCTCTTTTGTTTATTATTCCTAGGTATAAAAGTAATTGCCCATCGTGATTGTGGGTTTCTCTTAGGCTCGTGTCCTATGTACCAGAGAATATCCTTTATATTCCATTCTTCTATTTTGTGGGAGCCCTAAAATAAGAATAAAAAATCATTGCAAATACTTTTTTGTAGACAATGCTATATTTAAACAAAAATAGGGAGGGAGATATTACAAATAGAAACCGAGGTCGTTGTGACGCAGCGGGACACCGTTTAACTAAGCGTAAGCGTCGAGCTTTGTCGGTTGTGGATTCGATCCCCACACGAAAGAATGATTATTAGTAATTATAATTTTGTACTGTAAGTCAATTAATTAAATATACTCGTATACATATATATATGCAAGTACTAAACGATTAGCAGTCGTTGGATTTCTCTTGGTCGCGCGAATATTACTGTTATATCTTAATTTAGTATATGCAGTCGGGGTTTTTTTTATATTGTTTGTAATTCACTTCTTTTGTAAATTATTTATTTTAAACGGGGCACCTGTATAGATCATGAAATGTATGACACACAAAAATTGCTTATTAGATATATTTATTTAGCAAAATCAAAAACAATTTTATTAATAACGAAATTATTTCATTCATTCACTCACCTGCCTATCCTTAAAGTAGCCGAGTTTCGAGTTATTAAGTTCAAATATGTGAAGTTTAAAAGTTTTTGTCGATTCATTTGCAATTCTCAGTTCACCGCACACCGAGGACGTCGTACGCCTCATAGAATCCATTTCCTGTAGTATTTTATTCTCCTTAACTAATAGATAATTATCTTTCCTATCCTCTTCGTCCCAGTAACCCCACCGCAGTACCACATCAAGTACTATTTCATTAATATGGACGATTCGACGCATAGATTCGTTACAGATCACTTCTTCTATAGTAAGTAAATGCGACTCCATTTTCGCTTTTTCACACAATTCTATGCAAACGTCGGCGCAGGTTTTGTTTGGCGTCAGCTGTAACACGATATTAAGATAAAATTAAGTTTATACTATTTCCAAAAATTGTGGTTACAAAATCGATTTTGATAAATTCTAGTGATAAATATTTTTTGATATGTAATTGAAAAGGTAAAATTTGATTACATAAGTATCAAACTACGTCGCCTATATTTAGATGTACCTTCTTGAATAGAAAACATATGTAAAGATTGATTTTGTATTTAATATAAAAAAAATCATGGGCCTTCGTGGCGCAGCGATACTGCGTCCATCTGTAAACAACGATTGTGGCAATCGTTGTTCTTCGACTTCGACTTCGATTTTCATCGACATTGCTCGTTGAGTTACGGAACCCAATACCGCGCTTGTTACCAGAGCGAAGCAATGAAAATAATAAATTCCCATCGGATAAAAACTAAACTTACAGCCGTCGTGTTTACAGCCAGACGCTGAAACGCTATGTCACGACTGCCATATACAAAATTCAATTAACTAAATACATACAGACACTTGATGACATGTGTTCCTGTCCAGCACGTATATCCAGGCTCGAAGGTCACCAGCTGCTTTCGGGGAAGTCGGCAACGAATTACTCAGCACTCTGACTAAAACACGTCTTATCGCAGCTTCCCTTCTTATCTCAGCTTCAGTTGGCTCCCATATAGCTTCGTAGTTGGCTATCAGATCTCGAACCACTAATTGTTCCTTTGCTGACCACGCTGTTTGGAGTGTTTGACTTGTCTGAAAACATTTGTTATATTACAGAAATATATACATAGTAATGTTGTACAAATGTGTGGACAACCAAGATTAAGAAAATCCATACATATAATAAAATTGATACTAGTCGGTGTGTGTACATGAAAGATATATAAGAAAATTATAATGAAAAACGAAAGATTTTTTGTCTGTCTATGCGTTTGTGCACGAATCTTAGAAATGGCTTAAGCGATTGAAATACAATAGAGAAAACTGCTTTTGTATGATGGTAAGCTTTTCTTAAGCTAAGGGTTCCGCAACTAAACGTAAAAACTCAACTCTTACTTCGGCAGAAAATGCACAAAAATGTGACTTCAAGTTCTCTCTACCTACTCTGCTACGAAAATATTTTAGAAAACATATTTTCATACGCTTTCAAAAATATTTTTGTATCCCTAGAACAACATATAAAAAATTCAAATAATAGTTACCAAAGCAGTGGGCATGATAGTGGGGGCCCACACTGACGCCAAGTTTTCCGCGTTCATTTTGTTCGCGTGTGACATGGTGTGCAGGAAGTGGAGGTGCGCGAACAGCTTTCGCGTCGCGTTGTAGGTAACGAGCGGGAGTGACGTCATCACTGATTTGTACGCCGCGTAACACTCGGTGGCCTCTTTTATATCTAAACACATTAAATAGATAATAAAACACAAATTTATGAGCTTTTATTTTGTTATTTATCTGTTTGTCTGTTTTTTTGTTCTTTAGCTGTAACCTTTTTTGTAACCATAGTGGTCTAACTAAGCTTCAAGCAATTCTTAAATGCAGGATGTATGTAAGTATTTATTTAATAAATATTGTTGAGCATAATGAGCATTTTGTATTAACATATAAATATTGAAAATTTGGAACATCTGATGAACAACTAGAACAGTCCAGCGTTGATGAAATGCAACCTTAACAAAGTTAGGATAGATGATTTCACTTGATTTCACTTGTGGAAAAGATGAAACTTTACAGTAATATATCTTATATTTAATAATAATACATAATTTGTTTGAAGATTTGATATAATTTGACGTAGCAGCGCGTGGCTAACTAGTTACTAATAAAGCCACAACTCTCTTTCGAACACTTACCTAAAACAGAAGTAAGTGTATCATGAACACCCTGCGGTATAAGAGACTCGGGTAAATCTCTAAAGAAACGTTTTAACACTCCAGCAACATCGTGTTCGGAATGCTGGCCCGGTGTCAGTTGCACCGACCACGCGTCTCGCCTGAAACGAGCGAGCAGCTCGGCTAATACTAGAGAACTACCTGCTCTTCGGTAGATACCTTCGGATAAACTACCTGCAATATTTAAATATTGTTTTATTTTTATTATAGGCTGTAACTTCTAAGTGATAAGCATTTTTTAAATTTTATATTGGAATAAAAAGAAGTGTAATTATATGATTAAAGACTATCATACACACACATATATACATAAATATTTAGTATTGTTGTTTCCAAATCATCTACATATATCTTAGTTTTAATAAAATCTCGAGCCGTGCGCTATAGTAGGTATAATGTAACATGGCTGGAAAAAATGCAATAATAATTATTGTTAACAGCCATATTTTATCAGTGAATTATTATTACATATTGATCCTACTCAGATACATTGTATTTAGTTTATCTTTTTCTATTTCGCAAAGAAAATAGAGAAAAACTTAAATGTAGCCAAATAGTTCTTTAAGCTGTATATATGAACATAATACACTATACATGAAAACGTACCGTGTGCATAAATGAAGCTTATACACTTGTCAACCACTACTGGGACGTCTTCCTTTGTAAGCTGTTGGTGGTGGAGGCGCGCGCCGTTATTGTGAGCGGCGAGCTTTATCATGTACTTCCAAGCCTAAAATTAATCCATATTAACTTTATTAAATAATTTTGAAGTTTATTTTTTTTAATAAATGCGTAATATAAATTTTATTATTGATTTTTTTTATGTCTATGGTCTTGGGACGAGCATAGGCTATCATTTCTTATATTTGCAACATTTTCAAAATAAACTAATATATTAAAATACCGTTATATTTGATATGCAATTTATTATCTGACATGTTAATTACAACCGAAGCTAAGCAACAAGGAATTTCGTTGTTTTAAGAAAAGATCGCTAAAAATGTTTCCAGAACGCATACATGGCGTGCGCTGACTTAACCTTTATAAGACACATAAAAATAAGGTTCAATAAAAATATTGTCCTTCGATGGAATGATGGTATGTATGATTATCTCAGAAGGCTGAGCCACAGTAACCCTTTTAATATATTTAATTTAATTTAAATTAAATTTTATTGTTAATGTATATTCAATAATTTGGTATTCATCCCTATGGAAATAAATATAATGCCGTATTTCCATAAGGAACCTTTACCAATTCGATTCAAAAACTGATTGAAATTTATACCCGACCCTAACGGGCAGACGACGTTGACGTTTTTGAAATTTTCATATATTTTAGTTCTACTGTTAATTTTTATATGGTTATTTGCTATTTATTATTATATTTTATTCTTCTTTGGTTGTCTTCGCTTATTCGAGTAGTAGATTAAATTTTTTTTTTACTTTTATTTCTTGGTTTGGTTAAGTTTTAGTTTTATACATATATATTTTTCTGGTATTTTAATACTTTTAGTTATTTTTTTTTATTGATAGTTATTATTTTTTGTTCATTTTAATTACTCTGGTATTTTTTATAATATTAAGAATTTTATTTTATTTCCCTTACTTATGTCTACTTATTGTTCCTTATTTGCTTATTTTGATTATTTTGCCTTATATTTTCTTACTAATCCTATTGAAAACTGAAAATAATTTCATAAATATATTTAACAAATATACGTATAGTTAAAGCGGGCGAAGCTGCGCGGCTTCTCTAGTATTAAATATATTATAATATAGCATATAAGCCTAAACCCTTTACAAAGTATCATATCACACAGATCGTATATCACGCAAAAGACGGAAGCACACATACTATTGCTGATAGTCTAACGCGCCAATACACGATATCTGCATACGGAAAGGTATTTATTTTCCTTACGCAGATATCGTTTTGACTGCCAAAAGTTGACTAAAATTATTTTCTTTTGTCTAATATCGTTTCCTAACAATATTTTATATAATTATAAAGTTCATTAATATTTTAAAAAACGTAAACAAAAATAATAATGATTTATATTTCATTGTCATCGTATACATTATTTAAAATATTGAAATATGTATATAAATATTTTACTTGCTCTAATAAGATTCTAACATCAGGTGAAACCTCTTTCCCTTCCTGTTCCTTTTTTTTTATTTTCTTGTTCCTATCAGAAGTTCCGGAGAGCAGCCTATTGAATATATCTGTGTTAAAGGCAATTTTTGATAATTTTATGGCATAGCTGACCCGGCATGTTATATTCTTATTATATTTCAGAATGTTTTCCGATTAAAAGTATCACCGATCAGAAATAGCTGCTCTATGACACAACACCGCTTTTTTGCCCCATGTCGATAAAATTTACATAATAAAACATATAATAAAACATATAATTGACCAGTTTTTTGACAATATATTCTAATATCTTTTCAATTTGTAGATTAAGCTTCTCTAGTTATTCTCAGTTATTTATTTCTATACTTTAAATTCTTTAATAAAACTTCGGCTTTTACCAATACCAATTTTCGCGTTTACAAAATTGCCCTTTGGTATACTTTAAAAATCATTTGATCTCGAAATGGTATCTTCTCATCTATTACGAATCGCTTCTCCTCGGTAGTCAAAATTTAGAGCAGTTATGCTCTTCTTGATATTTAATAAAATATTACTAAATATAACTCTCACCTCAGAAGAGAATAATTAAAATAAACAATTTGTAAAACATCCTTATCCCCACTAAACATTGAAAGTTTTTATGTACAAAAGATCACATAAAAGAAGAGTGGTTTATGGTGGCTGATTCTTGTTTATTAAGTCTACTCTGCAACAAAGCCTTACAATCTTGGCGGAGTAATGATGGGAAATACTATAAATCTCTCTGTAAGCATTTAAGATGCACCTTTTCTTTGCACCTTTTCAGAACCAACTTCTCAAAAGTATAAAAATAATAATATCTTTATATTCGACATTAATATTTAGTTTTAATAAAGTAAGTAACTAACTGTGTTCAGCCCATATTAGAAACCAACACTAAATCGTCCTTTTCGCCTTAATTTTTAAACAAATGACATTTGAAGTGGTCGATCAATCCCAGAAACACTTTGATGAACGGCAAGAACAGCGGGATAAGAGATTTTGTTTATTATTTGAAGGACGCTCTAGTTTTAAATCGATATCTAAGTGGGTATACAAATTTAATGAAAAAAAAAATGGTTTTTGGCCAGTTTTTGAGGGCCAACTACTTCTTTGTGCGGCGACAGAGTGGCCAACAAGTAGTTACTTTTCAAGCGACCATTGTACCCAAACCAATCAACTTACACATACAAACAGGACATAACTAAAAAGTAGTATAATAGTAGTTTGTGGTTAACAAATATGTAAATGTAAAAAATCTAAAATGAAGATATAACTGAGTTTCTCTTCCGAGCCCGTTTGTAGTTTTATGTTCGTTCTACGATTCGTAAGTGTTTATTTGAATATAATACAATATTTTCAATTTAAAAATGCATAAATTAAAAAATCATACTAGTCCAACTATACTTTAGGACAAAAGGAAAAGCTATCTTAACAATATTTGACATATAAAAAGCATTGAAAATTGAGGCTATCATGAAGCAGCAAAATAGTGTAATGTGAGCTCGATCTCCTCGGCGGAATACTTATACATAAATAACTTATATTTTTCTCATTCGGTTTAAAAAAACACAGCACTGAGTTCCACCATTCAACGTTCAACGCCAACGAAAATTCTTCCCCACCTAGGTAGCTTCTTTGTCTACCTGCCTGAAGTCCCAATGGTAGTAAATGGTATGGGTCCTCAAACGAAGTCGCAGAAGGCAGTTGTAATTATTTAATAATTATTTATTTGTAACATATAATATATACTTTTTAAAATACCTTTAGTTCTCTATCATGTGCGAAACGTAAATACAAGGTAGCCTGGGGGCAATCGAGTAGAAGATTTTCAGCGACATCCGACGGACATATAAGTTTAGTTTCTTCTTCTGCTTCCTTGGTCACTGGTGGAACAAATACAAGTCAAATTAAATGATTATGATATTCATTACTTAAAGGTAAGGGTTGCTATGTTTAGCTTCACGCTGTGTCCAGCACCCAGCAGGATAGGCTGAGGGACCCACCGCCCTTGACTCCGAGACCACCGGGTTTATGGAAGCATCCTTGGCTTCCATAGCTCCGGCCTGGGGCCTTAGAGGAGCAGCGTTACATATTAGTAAGTAGTGTGGACGGCCTACATCTGCCGGTCCACGAGTCCCACATATCACGCTCGAGTCCCCACTCGGGCACGGTACCTGTAAAGTGGTTTTCTCACAAGAGAATTTCCTCAATCGGAAAATGAACCCACAACCTGTCGCGTTTACAACCACATCCTGGTGCCACTGCGCCACAGCTGGCCGCTGCTATGATTAGTTTCTTGTTAATTTTATTTTTTTTCGTATTTTACATTTTAATATCGCCCTTTATAATATAATGCGGTGATTCTATCAACCCATATCAGTATGCTAAATGTTAAATTATGTTGATACAATAAATATAGCAATTTTTTTATTATACATTAGTTGTACATAATATACCTACAATATGTATGTATGTGATTTAAAAGTATTTTCCTTTAGGACCGTGATATACGTGTGTAAGTATTACGTGAAAAACATTAAATAAAATGAAATTAGCTTCACGCTGTATCCCGCACACAGCAGGGTAGGCAGAGGGAACCTAGTGTTAAGACACTCCGTTCCCCACTTTCTGCTGAATTTTGGAGGCATTGCGTGTTGAGTGGCAGAACTCAACGCCGCGCTTTGCCTCGACACCAGAGCGAAGAAATGGAAATATAAATTTAAGTAAATATTTTATCTCCTCGAGTGGAAATCGAACCCACAACCAGTCGGTTTTTACAGTCACACCCTGTGCCACTGCGCCACGACCGGCCTCGCCTACTGTCGCTGCATATGCTATTGTCTAAATAAATAAACAAGGTTATAGAGGGATCGATACCAAGAATACGTGACTCATTTCCTCGGCATCGTATACCGGAGTCATATATACATAAATGGGAGGTACTACTAGTAAGCTATTTTATAGGAGTGACATAAAGTAAAATCATTAAATTTTAGTAAAAAATATCAAATACTCAACAATTTATTCTTAGAAAATTACTTATATTTTATATAATATATTACCTATTTTTCAATATTTATTTTAATAATATTTTTTATGCGTTAATCTGTAAAAGGACGTCCATATATGCAACAATAAATCGCCTTGATTAGACTTCCTGACGATAAAAACCAAAATTTACACATTCCACTATATTAATATATTAAACGCATTCAGTTAATTATTTTTAGAGGCCAGCCGTGGCGCAGGGGCACAAAGTGTGACTGTAAGACTGTAACAGACTAGTTGTGGGTTCGATTCACACTCGAGAAGATGATATTTACTTAAATTTATATTTCCATTTCTTCGCTTTGGTGTCAAGACAAAGTGCGGCGTTGAGTTCTGCCACTCAACACGCAAGGCCTCCAGAATTCGGCAGAAAGTGGGGAACAGAGTGTCTTAACACTAGGTTCCCTCTGCCTACCCTGCTGTGTGCGGGATACAGCGTGAAGCTGATTTGATTTTATTTGAGTTAATTATGTTGTATTTTTACTGTTTAAAATATATTCGTACACACCTACACCTTCATTTTAAACTTGGCAAGGCTAACTTGTAAATATTTTTCTTGCATATTTGTTTTTAGAGCCGGGTGCAGTAAAGAATATCAAATAAACAAAAAGGTCACTTAGTGGTTATTGGTTATGAGGTTTTATGACAATTTATTTTACAGTAGGTAATCGTGATATCTTTTCATATTTAGAAAAAATATATATTTTGATATTATAATATTATGTTGTTCAGATTGCGAGAGATAAATTTTTTGCTTCACGCTGTATCTCGCACATACTAGGGTAGGCGAAGGGAACATAGTGTTAAGACACTCCACTTTCACTTTCACCCAGCCAACTTTCTGCGAATTTCAAAGAATTGGATAATCAACGCCGCGATATGTATAACATATTTATGATTCATTTATAACAATTATTAATTTATTAAAATTAGAATTAATAATTAGTAGGAAAGTGCTATGTTGCCTATAGTCAACTTATAATTTAAACTCACCAACACACCGAGTTTTCCTCAAATCCACAGTTTTCATACCGTCAGTGTCAGTATAGTAAAGTAGTAGACGTCGAACAAGCATGAGCCACGCGCCACGCCACTCCCCACTTACTCCTTCCTGTGGATGAAATATCACAATCATTTTTAATATGAGTCGAACGTGTACCATGTAATTTATTAGACATTAACCGTATATTTTTTCATCTCGAAAATTATTTTTGCTTATAATGAGAAGTATTTAAAGGCATTTGTTCAAATTTAAGATTATTTTTCCAAAAAAAGCTAGCGTAGATTTGGACTAAGGAATATGTAAAGAAGATATATAAAAGTAAAACTATAGGGAGACGAATCATACACTAATATATATTTATATTTTTATTAAAAGGAGTTTAATAAAAATATAAATATATATTTTGTTATCATAGCTATCACAGACAACAAAATTCAAACATCATATAGCATTAGCATTCAAAATTTTCGCAAATAAAGCATCCACAAAATGTAGTTGTGGCTATTTTGGAATATACAAATTGGCGCAGGGGCACAAAGTGTGACAGTAAACGGGACTGGTTGTGGGTTCGATCCCCACACGAGGAAATGAAATATTTATTTAAATTTATATCTCCATTTCTTTGCTCTGGTGTCGAGGCCAAGCGCGGCGTTGAGCTCCGCCACTCAACATGCAATGCCTCCAGATTCCGCGTAAAGTGAGGAACGGAGTGTTTTAACACTAGGTTCTTTTTGCCTACCCTGCTGTGTGTAAGATACAGCTTGAAACTGATTTTTTTTTTATTTAAATATCCACGGCACTTATAAAATCTTGGCGCAAACTAAGTTGACATCTTAATGTCAGATAAATAATAATTTATATTCAGTTAAATAATGGTTTAGGCCTTATAAGTACAATTTATCAGCAAGTAGGACTTCGATAGAGATTTCAAAACAATGAACGATGTAGATAACAAACCGCTTGATTACTCACGATCTAGATAAAAATATATCATGTACCTACATAACAAATACTTATAATTATATCTCCGTGTACAAATGTAATAAATTATTAATTTTGATTTATTTCGAAGCGAAGTAAGCGATGTCTTGAGAAAATTGTATATTATTAAAATTATTAATAACATTATATAAATAGAAATCAGTCGCGTCGCAAAGTAAGCATATTAAGATAAAAAATATATTCGCAGTTCGCATGTGTAAACCATTCTCATAATGCAATAGTGTACAATAAGAATAACTTACATAATGAGTTGAACTCAAAACAAATTGTAAATGTACTGTGGCTGCATGGAAATATTAATACAGAAATAACTAAGAATATTCGACATTGCATATTAATCCTAGTAGTACTACTATTTATATAAATAGTACCTTATTGATAAATTATAAGCAACCTATACTTCAATTATGACCATAAAATGACAATTGATAAAACTACAAGGACGAACTTTGTGTTTCTTTTTCTTTTTTATTCCAACTTCACGCCGTATCCGGCATGTAGTAGGGTAGGCAGAGAGAAACTGGGAATCAAGCGTTAAGACATTCCGCTCTCCACTTTCCACCGAGCGATAGAATTCACCCCGCGCTTTGCCGTGACTCCGGAGCGAAAAAATTGAAATATTAAATATTTCCTTATATTTAGTGTCCTTATACATATACATATATTTTCAAGAAAGTGTCCTTGTATCTGAATCGAACCCACAACCTTTCGGGTTTACAGTCACGCTTGTTTCCCTGCGCCACAATTGGCCTTTTTTTTCTTGTTATGTAAATAACGATCGAATGAGCATATTATGAATAGAACAATCACTATGCCTGTAATACCGTTCATATAATTTGTCATTGAATGCGTACTAGAGTACTAGAATGCTATAAATTACATTGGAATTGAAGCAGGACTATAAAATACGTCAAAGAATTTTAAAACTTGACGTTTTTTACAACACAGAATGGTAGCCAGAGAGAACCTAGTGAGACGATACTCTATTCTCCATTTTCCATTTGAAGGTGACATTGCATTGATTAAACGAAACGAAATGTTGTGACCTATGACAATTATTGTCCCTTTTTGGAAGTGGAACTTTGTCTTTTTATGAGAAATAAATTTTAATTTTGCACCTAATATTATTATTTCTCGATGTTATTTATCAGTATGGGACCACAATCATCACATTTGCAATCAGATACTATCGCACCATGGTACAGTGGCCTCCAATTTCTTGGCCAATGTAATGTCAACTTAATATAAATAAAATAATTACACACACATTTGCAAATTTGCAGCAGAATTAAATATATCTTTTAAAAATGAAAATTGAAACAAAACATTCTACATTTGCAACATCTCATTTCATGATATAAGGGCAGAACAGCCGATTTGTTTTTATGTCTAAATAGGTACTGGACATTTAAAAGAGGATCAATAAAGTAAGCCTTACAAAAAAGTAATATTTTTATAATATTAATAATAATGTGAATCAAAATAATTTTGTCAATTGAAATATGCCATTCTTTTAATAACAATAGAAACAATTATTCAAAGTCAAATAGTGAATTAAACACCTTTTATGTGAATGTTTTTCCCTATTTAATTCACAAAACACTTTACCTTTAGATAGCACCAACCGCATCTTGTAAATTCAGCAGTATATTTGGTAGGGAATCCACTTGTTAGATTTTCAGCAATTTTTCGGACCCAGTTTCGTCTTTCAGAGGCACTTGTACAGCTAAAGAGAACTTTGCGTGGACTGCATCGCACACCGCTTGACACCATCAATTCAAAGCAGTATGAGTTGTTGCTTGTGCTGGTACAGTAAGGAAAAAACAAATCACTGTGCATAAGTCCTATGATGACTACGATGTCAATTTAAATCTTATTTATTGAAAAATATATGGAAACCCTGACAAAAAGAAAAAGTATATTTACCTGGAGGAAAGAGGTAGCACCACTTGTACGCTTAGTATATTATCAAGTGTATAGGCTTCTTTTAATAAAGAATTTGTGGGATCAGAATAGAACATCAATTTTTGATCTGACAATGTGCAGTAACGTGATTGAGAATTCTTAAACAAATCTTCAACTACACCAGAAACAACTTTGTTTAATGTACCACAGTAGTATGCAACAGGCAAATTATTTATAGCAGGTCGCTTAACAATTTCTACTTTTTGAACACTTTGCCTGTTAGATTTATTTAAAACATCCAGTTTCAGCATATTAGAAAATTTTTGCATCATGGAGCTTGATGTTTTTATTTCATCTTGTGACTTTGACACTTGGACAGTATTCTCACTTACATACCAACTAGCACTTGCATCTTTGTCATTAACTGTTGGATGTATTACATCTGATGACTTTTCATTAGGGAAAAGACTATCGAATCTTTCGGGTGGTGTAGGGGGATTAAAATAATCTGTTTCACTAAAATCATAAAGACACTCGTCATTTCCATTATCTGTAGATATAATTGCACCATAAGTATCACCTATTAGAAAAGATTCTAGTAATAGTAACTCATTGCTAACTCCATCATATTTTGGTGTGGAGGAGACCTCATTGTTTAAAGGATCAAATTCATATATAGTACTCTTACTTGGGCGGGGAACAATTTCATCATCAGGCACAGACACAGGTGGACAGGTGGTTTTTGAAGGATTTGGTAGAGTCCAATTTTCATATAATGAATTTTGTCTCATAACCTCCATTAGGCTTTCTCTTTTTTTACGTCTTTCAGGAATTTCTGGTGCTGATCTAATGCTTACAATGCTATTTGTTCTGGATGTTTTTGGAGTATCATAAGTCATTTCAACTTCTACATTTAAATTTGAATCAGTTTGCTCATACTCTTTACTATCATATGAAAAATTACTGGCTGTATCAATATTTGAATCTGAATTATTTGAAAATAAAGACAAATCATCAAGATGAGATGCATTTAGTTGTAAACCAGGCAGTTTATTTGGAGAAAGGGGATCTTCGTCATTTTTGTATCGTTTCTGTTCTAAAAGAGGTGAATGAAATTGGATATTATCAAAAAAACTTACATCTGTCACTGGTAATGATATAGATTTCTGGGATTCTTCCACAACATGATCAGATTTTTTCGATATACGAAATTTTATTCCAGCTGTACCTTCTAAAACCGATTTTGTTACAGAATCTCGGACTGCTTTCGATGTAGTTATAGTTTTTTCCAACGTTCCTTTAGCAAATTTAGATCCATCAATGATTGATTTTTCAATTTTATCATTTGCAGATTTTGCTGAACTACTAACTTTATGTGCCACATCCTCTGTTATTTGCTTAGATACAGAGCCTAAAGAGCGTAATAAATTTGAGGCACTAACTCTTTCGTTGTTAATCGGTGGCTTTGTTCGTGGGAGAGGGATTGGTCGCTTTACATCATTTTGCGGCGGCAAAGCACTTCGTGGTTTAGGTACAGGCGGTGTATCCATTAGGCTTTTGTAAACGATACTATTGTGATATATCTAAGATTTATGTCAATAACAATAACATGGTGAAACCACTAAAACACTTTGCAAACAAAAAGAATCATTAAAAATGAGTCACATTACAAACTGCACTTTGACCCACTTTATACTTTTGCCGTATTAGCAAAATATAATATATATAATAGCTTAACAAAACTAAAAACATAGAAAAAAAAAACAAATAAAAAATAAGAAACCAAAAATACAAAAGAGGAATCTTATCGAACGATATGTCTCAGGTAGCGATAGATAACAAAATAAAAATACGGAAACTCATTTGAAATGTCATTTGTCACATTACATATGATTTTCCATAGACTATAATAATTCACTTGAAGCGCTATAGGTAAAAAAATAAATTGTAGTGGTTACATTACCGTACTGTACCATATAATAATATATGTTTTGTAAATTATATTAGAGCAAATCATCAGTGTAAGTGGAATACAAGCCTATAAACGCATGAACATACTTAAAATCTCCTTTAGTAATTGTATTTCAACACCGACACAAAAAGTCTGTTACAATGTTTCACAAGTCTGAATTTGTAGATCTGTCCGTGGCATCATAGGTCCTAACCAATTTTGGTCGGGTTTAAAAACTGAAACCTGAACTACCTTTGTTTGAAAAAGTTGACTTTATCAAAAGTATCATTAGTAATGAATAAAAAAATATTTTCGTCGTTTTTAAATTATCAATTGTTTTCTAATTGGTAGTGTGATCGATTCGATCGTGTAGGCAATGTTGTATTGTATCTATACTTTAATAATATTGCCTACATACTGTAACCTTAACATAATGCTGCAGTACCATTTAGAATCTGAAAGATATACAACTCCTCAACTTGCGGCAGAGGTGTCTAATACTTTTCGTTTTAGGCCTAAATAAAGGCTATATCTCTTTTGTAAATGATAAACGAACAGTTGTAACACATATTATTGATGTTCTATCTGAGGTTCTCAATACTAAATAAAAACCTTGGAGCGACTATTTCGTAGTATATCACATTCAAAGGGAAGCCGACAACGTCTATGTTATACTAGTATAGTAACATTTTTGTGATTTTGACCTATAAACGTATCCAGTTTTTTAGTGGCTGTCTTTAATATTTATTGATAATAATATATATTTGAGGCCGTCGTGTGGCAGCGGCACAAGCGTGAGTGTAAGCGCGATGGTTGTGGGTTCGATCCCCTCTCAGGGCAATGATTTTTTCATTTATTAATGTTTTCATTTCTTTGAGTTCCGCCAACTCTCAACACGTATTGCCTCGAAAAAGGAAAAAATACAAAACAAAATAGATTTAAATTAGAATGCACGTTTATTTATTCATGTATCAGAAAAAATCACAATTGTAAAAGCGGTTACAAAGTCCAAACAGACCATTTTTGGCAATGAAGTTAAAGACTAGGAATCTTATCAAAAACTTGATTCCCACAAAGTTGCCAAAATGTTTACAATTTTGTGCGTTATATATTTATATAAACATTAAACCTTACTACGTGTCGTATTTTAAAAATTATTTATAATTGAAATATGGAGAGTTTACATAAAGATTGACATTATTCCAAATTGCTAATGGATAAGTAAACGTTAAAAACTTACTGCAGGACCCCGAACCTATTTATTATGCTTTATATTATAGAAGAATTACAAATAAGACATTGTTCCAATAACACGATTTACACATCTACTTGTATACTTATATTATAACATGACTATTTTTGAGAAATTAAAATGATTATTATTATTATTATAAAATTAAAATAAATTGAGAGTAAATGATATTATAATTATCACTTTATTCATAAATCTCTGACTCACTGTTGATTCCAAATCATAAAAGTAAAGAGAAATCATTTAAATATAACATTAAACAACAAATTATATGTACAATTTAGAAATAAATAATTACAGAAAAATATAAAAGAATATTAGTAAATAAAAAACTCTAATATGTAGATGAAAATAAATTCATTTTATGTAGTTTTTGTGTATAATGTATGTATTATATTGGAATGGAATAAGCTAACAAAAAGTGATAATGAGCTTATATCGACTTATGTTGATTTTTAAAAATGGTTACTACTAAAATACACTGCATGAGCGTAAAAACTACGCTTGAAAATCTTATGAAAATTTGTCAAATAAAAATAAATATATCATTGGTTCATACATGTCAAGTGTGTGGCTATAAAGATAATATCTGTCTTTGTCATAAAAGTGAATTTTATGATAAAAGCTACAAGAATATTGTAATCTTGCTAAATGTATGTGATCGATAGCAACTTGCCCTGGTTAGTGAATTCATATATTATTTATCTATAGTTATAGGCTTGTAACTTTTAGCCATTTAGTGTGAGATATTCATCGTAATTCATTGTGTAAGAGATTATTGGCACATATATTGATATTTTGTAGTGGTGTAAACTAAGAGCCACTAGGCACAGAACCTATATGATGAAGTGATAAATATTTTCGAGATTACACATTTTAAGCATGTAAGAAGGATATATCCAGTAATAAAAATTGTAAAATTAACGTAATGATACTAATTTACAAATACAACCCAACTACAATAAGTAATAATTATATTGCATTGAATACACAGCAATATAATATAAACCTTTTCCATTGTAAATCTTTATTGCTAGTAAAGGGGGGCAATCGAAATGCCAAACTACTAATAAACAAGCTCACTGATAAACCTACTTACTACAAGTTAAAATAAATGTTGTGTTTTGATCGAGTTCTTCGCTTCGACTAGTGGTCGATGATATAATCAGCCAAATTTATTGTCAATGATAAAGAAAACAGGAAAGTAATAAAACATTAAATGCAATACATTTCTGCTTTATGACTAACTAATACTATATACCGATTGTAGTACAGTTACATTTACATACTAACTAGCGTTATAGTAGGCATTTACTCGCATCATAATGATCACAACAATATAATTAGATATTTGACTGGAATATTACATGTGATTATGAATCTTAAAAGAGTTTTATATCTTTATTTAGATTTTAGATTTTATCAATATCTTACTTTCGTTTTTAATATGATGTACATTTATTTGAGAATAATGTGATATAATGTAATGTGATTGCACTATATATTTCAAAAGTCAAATACCCAATTTTATTAAAATGGTATCAGCACAACGCTCATCCACTATGTTTCTGGCTACTTATGCTATTAAACATAAATATTTCAAACTTTTGAAAAAAAAAAAACAACATCAACGGCAATGGTGTTAGCTGCTACCTTGTAAAGGGATGTTCCATTGCTTATGTATTATATTAAAACTAGCAAATTTCGAACCACATCAGTCTCGTGACGATATAATAAGATATTAAATTTTGAATATAAGTAACACTAACAGCCACTTTAGTCAGTTTAATTACATAAAGACTTATTTAAATAATAATAAGTAAAATTTTATGATTCTGACTCCATCTGTGCAATTGCGCCACTTTAAATTGAGCCATAGAGTAAATTAGGCAGTAGTATAAAATATATGTAAAGCTTTGCTTTAAAATATACATTAACAATCAAAAATATTGCGAAACATATCAAATTGTAAAATGTCAAATTGTTTAAACAATACAAAGTACAAATTAATAATAAAAACATAACTAGTACTAAAGACAGTCAAATATATGCGAATTGAAGGAGGAGTTCACATAATAATTAATTACATATTGTAGGCTATGTATATGGCGTCTATTTGGTCGGAGAGGAAGCCGTCGCGCAGGTGCATGCGCTGCTTCTCGCCACGCGAGTTGATGGGCACCACGCCGGGGTCCACCACCACCACCACACCCACGATTAGGTGGTGCTCCTCCAGCACCGTGTTCGTCACCAGCGGCACCAGGTTCAGCGCCTCGCTGTCGTTGCCGTCCAGCTCCACCACCACCACCAATAGATTCGTCCACGTGAATACCGCACTGGAACAAACACATCTTCAGTGCGACATCGTCTGACAATTATTAGTGTGATCTATTTTTTATTGCTAATAATATACATAAAAACCAGCGAAGATACTGTTAAGTCATCAATATACAGATGGCCACACGAGGGAATGATTATATAATAATTATTTTTTTCCGGTTCAGTAAGAGAAAGTGTGCAATAAGTGCCTAAACACGTTGTCCCGAATTAAAGCTGAAAAATGTTAACGAAGTGTCTGTATTTACCATACTATGCGAGATAAAGATTGAGATCGATATAGGAACTTACCACTCAGCAATCTTCTTATGACATCTCATGACAGAGTTCTCGATATCAATGGGGTGGTATCTCATCCCCCGCAGCATGATGGTCTCGTCCAGCGCGCCGACCACAAACACGGCGTCGTGCGTGTCGTGCGAGTCGGAGGCGGCGAGGCCGGACATACTGCCGCAGCCCGACGCCAGCGAGTCCGTGTCGCTATCGCGCGTCAGCAACGACGTCGAGTCGTCCGCGCCGCTCGCGGCAGTGATCTCAGTTCTCCTGAGGAAACCCAGGTAGCCGGTCCTGGCGTATACCTCTCCCGTGTTACCCGTCACCAGCTGGGCGCTGAAGTGGTCCGCGTAGTCACTCTCATCCCCGTATATTGTGAAGTATCCGCTAGCGTTGTGGGGAGATTGAACCCATATCTCACCTAAATGTGAGTCCCCACATTGACCTTTTGTTTCAGGATTAGCGGTTATCACCTTCACTCCAGGCAGTAGTTTGCCACTTTCCATTAGACAAAGAGAGTGTGGACTGCCACGTTCGACTAGCGATACGCGGTCGTTCCGCAGAGCTCGAAGGTCCACGTACACCGTCGAAGGTTCCGGACTCGAAGCGCCTTGTAAGCAGATAGCGATGTTTACGCGACACCCGAAGGAGGTGGACACGGCCCGAGGACTCAAACCAAGAGCCGAGAATAGCTTGGAAAATGAATTTGTTAAATTGATTCTAGGGCGTTCTTCAGCAACGACGACACAAGTCCTCACGCAGGCCAAATTAATTCCTTTAGCTTTGAGTTGGTTAACCGAGCTACCTAAGCCTTTCGTACACAGCTCCATGACTCCATAAGAGCAGAAGGTGTCGCGCACTTTGTACTGGGAGACAGCGCTAAGCCAAAGCGCGGGGTTGATTTCGACCTCGGAGGGCGGTATGAGGATGGAGTGGTGTCCGGAGTAGATGCTGCTGAGACACCAGAGCGCAAAGCCCAGCCCGCAGTAGGGGTCGAGGCAAAGTGCGATGTGGCGCGATGGGTATAGCTCGCACGCTATCTTCATGGAGCGGCACAGTGAGGTGACGGCCGCGTGCGACATTTTGATGCCGGCTAGCATGCCCGTCGTCGACACGCTGAAGTCCAGGTAGGCCAGCATCTCAGCGGTCGGCGCGCGGTACAAGATGGGTAGCTTCTTCTTGGGCATGTCGTCGGTGTCAAGCGTGATGGGCCACGCCTTGCTGTCGAGCACATTGCTGGCCTCCTTGGAGCGCAGCAGTTTTATCACAGATTGGTTGGACAGCACCAGCGTGGCCTTGCTGACGTCCACGATCATGCGTACCGTGGGTAGCGTGGTGTGCAGGTTCTGCGGGTGCGGCGGGCGGATGGTGACGGGCACCGCGCCGACGTACAAGCAGCCGTAGAACGCGCAAATGAGATCAAGCCCCGGGGGAAATATAAGAGCCACGTGGTCCCCAGTGTTGACGCGCCCCTTCTCCAGGAGCAAATTGCCGATTCTCTCAGCTTTCTTGTGCAGCTCGGCGCAAGTGAGCACCTTGGATACGGCACCTTTTGAGTTGAGCAACGTAAATATCACATGGTCTGAAGTGCTCTGGGCACGCCATCGCAGTATTTGTGATATAAATTGGTACTGAAATACAAAAAACAAACGTATTATTAATTAAGTACTTGTCGTTGATAAATAATTAATATTGAACGTTTTCGTCGTTACCTTGCGAGCCGCGTCTGAATCATCCGTGTATCCCATATCTCGGCCTTGTGCGGAAGCGAGGCGGTTGCCTTGGACCAAGTTGCCTACTATCACTGATGCTGGACCAACATCTGACGAAAGATTATTATCTAAATATCCTTTAAAAAAGTTAGTATTGACCAATGCAGTAATAAAAAAATAAAAAAAAATAAAATAATAATGAAAAACACAAACCTGAGTGTATTTCCCTTGGTTTAGGAAGATTGGTAACACATGTGTGTGGACACATCAACACGTTAGCGGGGTGCAAGGTGCCTTCAAGGAAACGCCGCTTGCATTCACTGAGATGAATACCGCCGAGGGGAGTCTTAGGCAAATAATTCGGTTGCACCAAGGCAAGACAGTAAATGCCCACTTGATGTATGGAATCCACTGCTTGCAGCACGCGAGACATCCATTGGAAAGACTACAAAAAAATTCTACAGATCAAGCATTTATTATAGTTTACACTTGTGTAACATAGGAGTGTAGTAACGTTTGAAAGAAGTTATAAAAGCATTCTGGTTACCCCTAAACGACATCAAAATCAAAAATTACACATTAGTGAGAGTGTACGAATATTAACGTAAAGTAAAAATCTGACCTCTTTTTTTCTAAACTTTAATGTTTAATGATTATATACTGACACACACATTATAAAAATAAATGATTACGTTGTTTGTTTCTTTCGGTAGAAATGAAGTTATGACAAAATAAAATTGACATTACATAGTGCCCGAATATTAAAGTTACTATAACTATATGTAAATTCTACATAATTTAACATAGCTAATGAAAAACACTTACCTCCTCCTCCCCACAATCGGGGCGTTGCTCAGCGACAATGCAGATCCTCTCGTCGCGCAACACCCGCACGGAAAACACCGCAATACGACCTCTGTAAAATACATAGCATATTAATGTCAGATACACTTTCATCCTGATGAACAACAACGGGAAACGAAAAATAAAGATAAGCTTGTAACGCTAAGTTATTGTTTACAAAAAGACTATGATACAAGTTGTTGCCGTTAAAGAAATTTAACGCAATATAAAAACAGTACTAGCATTATTTACAAAACAAATGTCAATTGAATCTCATGCACGATAGCTACCAGTGTTTGAATAACAAAATTGTAACAATGATTGGTGAATGATAAAAGAGCAACTGCTGAGTTGAGTTACATACATATTTATAACTCAATAAAAAATACAATAATCATCTTTTAACAAAAATAATAAAAATTAATTAATGGAATTTAAAAAATTATAGGAGAAATTACTATTTTTATAAGTAGGACAGCGAATGATGAAATGCCGCATACCTGTATATAAATTTCATAGGCTCCACAGCGAGTACCGTAGCTATGATGTCGTCCATGTTGTGTTTCCTGCCGGTCACCGTCATGAGTCCGTCGCGGGATCCGCACACAAATACTAAACCTGTATTTCAATACAAGAACGTCTTGATAAAATAAAATATTGTTTTAAGCATCGGAATGTTATGTTAAAAGATAAGGTATACTTGTTTAAGTAAAATTATTCGTATTACTAATAGAAAGAAAAACCGGTCAAGTGCGAGATTGATTCGTCCACCGAGAGTTTCGTTCGAATTTCAGGATTGTAGAGTGGAAGTTAGTTAAGTAAGTACAACTTATAAAAGTTAACAAACTTAAGTTTGCTGTCGTATTTACTCATTTTTTATGAAAAAAAGTACAATCTATTTTTTTTTTTCTACGAAAATACCTATAAATTGTCACTTAGGGATTTTTTGCTTTATTTTTATTGTGAGATCTTACTTCGTGCCAAATTTCATAATTCAAGGTCCACGGGAAACGCCCTATAGGTTTAACGCCCTTTGATTACGCGGAGAATTTTATACAAAATGCATCAAAGACAATGCATATTTATGCTCGTATATTTTAGTTGCGTTTACTTAGAAACTTGATAATTCTGTGCTCAGATAACCGCATTTGAAAATAATGTCAGACACGAAACAAGACAACAAGACACCATCTCGATATAAATGGTCTTGACAGACGGACAAAGTGATCCTATAAAGATTCCGTTTTTTCATTTGATGTACAGAATCCTAAAAATAATTACATAGGTATAACATGTAGGACATTTTCTGGTATAAACATAGAGAACCTAGTTTCACATTGGCTACTTCAAAGACAACTGTGCAACACATTATTAATCACGCTTTGTCTGTATATTGACAGAGAAAATGAAAACATTTAATTTTTTTATATCTTTAACTTAACCATTTGAAATGATAAAAAGTCGCTTACCGCCGGGTCCTAAAAAGCCAAGCAATCCACTTCTCACGTAATGCTCTTCCCCAATACGCTCTCCATCAGAGTCCAAGGGCTGGACCCTGAACACCGTGTTGGTTAGACCGGGCAAGCCCCAGTATCCTGACCCAGTAGCTCCGGACAACACGCATATTTCACCAACTTCATCTGTCTTGCAAAGATATGCTGGACCTTCCATTTTGACTACAACTATAACGCCTAAAGAACAAATTATATTTTTGAATTAATTTAGGTATGTTACTAAATATATGTACATCTTTGTTATCAATTTAAGGTCAGATTGTATTTTTGGTTCTAAGCTACGGTACGGTAGTACGGTAGAGCTTAGCGCTGCGACTGTTTTTCAAGATATAGACATAGAATTGAATAAATAATTAACTAGATATAAATAACCAAAACGTAGAAACGTTTTAAATGGCGATTAAACATTTATGGACAAGTTTTATCAATATGCTGAAGGGCAAACTTAACTATCTTAGACTTGAGGACACAAGATCTATACAATATATTTTTATACAATCGTATTTCATATCATGAAATTCGTCTCATACATAATTTATTATAATAAATTGTCCTTCCTCAAAAAATTACACGTTTTACCGTAGTTTACCGATGTATTTATTTCTTTAAATACAGAGCTAAACAAGGCCAAGACGTAAAATTTTAACTTTAAAATTATAAATATTCTTAGAATAAGTTATTCTTTGATAATTATTTGCGTCATTTAGAGTGACGATGATCGAGTTGTTAGTCATGGAAGTCACTTTGCAGTAAACAAAAGATTTTTGTAACAACCACAATCTGTGTTTATTGTGTGTATGTCTTATTAAAATTAATGTAACATGGTTAGAATTTTGTTTTGATGCCAAAGAAGCATTAGAATAGTACACAGAAAACTATAAATTTAAAATAATTTAATTTAATATGTGTGTATGTATGTATTATTAATATTTCGTAATAGTAGTTGATGCTAGTTTTGAACAGTTTTTTATTTATATCAAATATCAATGTAATGCTTTCGATATGTAACATACACAAGTAGTCGTTCTATTGAACTAAGACACTAGCAACAAGCAACACAAGCTGGCTTATCTCATAAGTCATTAGCTAATGTTACATTGACTTCAGGTATTTCTGTGGCTTAGCTTTTAATAACATTAACGAACAAAAATGTAATTTTATTTCATTACTTTTTAAATAATTATTTAATTTATGAGGAAGTGTTTCTCAGTCATTTATATGTTCATAGTTATTATTAGACATTAATTAAAAATATTATTTACTCGTCTACACAAACAATCTTGAATCTTTGCAGACAATAGTAATTGAATAATTAAAATTAACTTAGTTACATTAGTACAAGCAACAACAAAAGATAAGAGCAGTGCAAATAATAAATATCAATAATATAAATGATACTGCCTTTTGCCTTATTTTTTTTACTTTATAGAAATATTACAAACATGACAAAAAAATGCGCAGGATTTGCCAACCAGGGTATGTAGACAGATATCAAGAGAAGTGTTAAGCGTTTGCATTTAAGCTAGTCATGTATGGGAACTTTAACAAAAAGAAAGTTTGGGAAACCCTGGATCAGGTACAGATACATACATGAAGGCATAACTTGTCCGCAGTCCTGCAGCGTGAGCGAGGTGAGCGAGTTCTCCGCGTCGACGCGCACCACGCCGTAGGAGAGGCCGGACATGGAGAGCACGCCGCGGCCGGCGGACGACCCGCCGCGCCCCGCGCGCCGCACGCACACCGTCAGGGACTCGCTGGAGCACGCGCACGGACAGATCGCGTCGCCACGCATACCTGACGCCATTACATTGTTATTATCATTTATTAAAAGTATCTCAATTTTATGTTAAGGTCAAAAAATATTTTTATTCAATCTATGAAAGCTATAAAAATAGTGGCTTTTCATAGTGGTCTTGCCAACAAATGCACTGATATTGGTAGTAAATAACAACCCATGAACAATGGTTGTGTAACCGTATGTTTACTATACGGACAATAACATAAAATAACAATGACCATTTTTTCCCGCTTAGGAAAGTACATAGGAAGAGCTTATTCTCAAGACATTACGCTTTCCGTCCAAATTAAAAACGTAGATGTCCAAATTAAGAACACTCGTCGCAATTATCTTAACAGGGGAGGAAAGTAATTCATTGCGCCGAATGGAAATCGAGATATAACTTATTAACTGCAAATAGTACAATAAAATTTTATTAATTATATACAGGTACTATTATTACTGTTACATTTTACAATAGTCCATGACCACACGTAGACATAGCACACAGTAAATACGTGTAATAGTCACGAAAATCAAAAAATTTAAACAAAAAAAAAGTTAAACGCAATAAATTTGAATTAAAAAAATATAATAATGTAAAATGTAATATACACTGTCTAATTATTTCAACTAACATTATTGTATTTCATGTTATTTAAAGTACTAATAAGCAAATGGATTCAAATGTGAATGTAGGTACATAGATATGTTACATGCAGTGCCACTTTAGATAACTCAGTCAGTCTACTACTATCTACGTTTCAATAGGATAAAGAATCGATAAAATGAACTTGATACTTTTTATTAGTATTTTTTTTACTTGAATAGATAAAAATCATCGAGAATTAATGATAAGTGTAACTATGCGCAACGGCTATGGGGTTCCTATTTGTACTTGTTACTTGTCTGGTCAAATAGAGCTCGACAATGGAACCTAATATAGTTCTCTACGCTCTTTTAAGACGAAATGGAAATAAAATAGACAATACAAACCTTTACATTGAAATACAGAAAGAAATTGATCGCAAGACGAGAGAGACCATGGATTTGCTCCGTCTGCGACCAAAAGCATTCTCAGAGAGCTCAGCGACAATTCTTTGTGGTCACGTGTCGCCAACAAGCCCCAATGCAAGTCACGCGACTTCACGATCGCCACCGAAGCCCTGGTAAATGTTACTCTTTTTATTTGTGACCACGTTTGAAATGAATCATTCACTCGTTGACGTTACTCACGTCGCTGTTACAACGACTTGACTCACTTGTTATTAACTAATGTACAGTGTCATCTATAATACAGACGTTTAGTTTGAGTATAAAAACAAAATATCTAAAAAAGTTCTAATAAAATGACACATTTCTCTTATAATATAATCTTCTTATCTTACTTTATTAGATAGAAATAGCCCAATCGCAAACAATGTCCCGAAATTTAAGAAATAAGAAATTATATACATTGAAAAATATGTTTTATTGGTTAGTTTACATTTATCGTCGAAGGCTCTAAGACATTGGATCACCTTAATCGTTTCGATGTAACTCCATGTTTCTGCGGTCAGAGTTACCTCGGACACTTAGAATGTGTTATACATGTCATTTATAACTCTTAGTTATTTCTATTTGATCACGAGGGCGAGACCGCAGATAAAGACATAACATTAAAAGAATATATCTTCAAGTACCTTAAGAATCTTTCGGTGTGATTTATTACATATGAAACAAAATGTATACAAACAAAATGGGAGTTAAGGAAAACGATATAGATATATCGGTGAGTCACCTACCTGTATTTCGTTATCATGTGCATCCACGACGCGGGACTGACTTTCATAAGGGCGTACGGTATGAATATGACGTGCATGCCGTTGAGGACGCTCGCGAGTACCGCGTGCCACAGTCCCGTCTCCCGCTTGAAGTCCAACACACACACCATGTGCTCCCCCTCGGTGTAATTGCAGGCCACGGACAGCATTCGACAGTGTGCTAGCATTGATGCTCTGTAATTAATTATATCAATTACATTCAAGTACTCGCCAGTCATGACTAATGTGACCATTCTTTAAACGGCCCAAACGAAACATTTTAGGGTGGCTTTCGTTTTTTTAGAGGTGTGTGTGTTTTTTTAATTTTTTTAGATGTTTTATAGTGCTTTCGTTTTTTTTACCTATCACTTTAATATATAATTTTATACTTTCAATGTTGGAGTTAATCTACTCAGTTACCTTTTAAAAATAGTGTACTGTGATAATGCGATAATCGACCGACGAAATTTACATGTCTTTCCAAAAAAAAAACGGGACATTTGTACGTCCCGGTTGCATGTTTCGGGACACTGGGACACACAAAATAAAACGGGACAGATCCGTTCAAAACGATACGTCTGGTCACGTTAGTCATGACCTATCATTTCACAAAACACGTATATAATCGGTCATCTTTATTATTAGAATTGTTTAGGAGCACGTTGTTGATATAATTTTGTGATACAGGTACAATCACTGCATTTGTTATACGCTAATTACATCCGTTATATTTTTTTTGCTATGAAATAGTTATATGTAGAGGAGGTGATGGCCTAACAACTTAATAATTTTTACACATTGCATGGGTTAAATAACCAAAAATATTCATATGTAGTAGTGTATAAAAAGTTTTGAATTACGCCCAATCTCGGTCACAAGCAAACGACTATACAGACGGTCCTGGTTTAGATTCTATTTAAAGTCGTGAACCCAATTTTTGATATATCATTATTGACGACAATTGCTACGAGCAGTCTGGATGCTTTTATAGTTTTAACAAGTTTTTTTTTTAGTTTTACGCTGTATCATGCATATCACAGGGTAGACAGGGGGAACCTGGGAACCTAGTGTTAACACACTGCATTCCCATTGATATACTTCCATTTTGCACTTTCTGCCAAGTTCGTGGCGGAACTGAGCGCTTCGCTTTGCCTAGCTACCAGAGATTTCCTCGAGTGGAATAGAACCCACAACCTGTCTTGTTTACAGTCACACGTTTGTGCCTCTGCGCCACGACTGACTTCGATTTTTAAAAACTTAATAAATCATAATAGAGTATACGTAGAGCGTATTAATTTTAAATAATCATATATAAAAATAATAAAGAAAATTAGCTAGAAGTAGATAAGTAGGTACACTGGTTACGTGTAGGTATACATAGTATTATTAGTAATTTTAAATTGAGTAACTCAACAATAATAGGTAATTCACTATTCAATCACTAGATAATAATTACCAGTCGGCGCAGGGGCACAAAGTGTGCCTATAAACGCGACTGGTTGTGGGTTCAATCCCCACTCGAAGAAATAAAATATTTATTTACATTTACAAAGCAAGGCATTGAGTTCTGCCACTCAACACCCAATGCCTTCAGAATTCGGTGGAAACCAAGACTTTTAATATAATATTATATTTTAAAAACACATCGGTTTCTATAATGAGAACAAGAATATTAAACACAAGTCATTAAGAAGAATCGAAATCATAAATAAAAAGCAAGCTAAAAGAGAATTTCAAATATCGATGTTTAAAAAAAAATAACTCCTTGCCCTATCGTGATCGTTTTTATATTGAATGTAACTTAATCTACTCTATGCGACCGCAATATCCTGATCATAAGTCAATGTTTTTAAACGTATATACGTTCAAGGTGTAGGATATTTATTAAAATATGGATAATTTTGTTATCTTTACGCATCTCCTGTTGTAATTTGCTGGGTCGGTATGGCGATATTTTCATTATATCTCTACATTTTTAATATTAGTATAAAAGTTAGCTGCAACGACGATGATTTCAATTCAAAAATGACGCCATCACGACGTCAGTATTTATGTATTTTTAATATTTTTAAATAAGTTGTAACAAGCGTATAAAAATTTCGACGTAGCTTGATGAGAACTTATGGCTCAGTGTTCAGAGCGCCTGGTCGGTTTCCAGGAGGCGCGGGTTCCAGTCCCGTTACGTTAAAATTTTTATACGTTATCTAAATAAGTATTTATTTTTTATACAAGACGACGTCATATGTTTCATAGCTACTACAGCATCCATTAGAGCGCCCACTCAAAAAAATCAGAAAAAAGAGAAACGTTTCGAATAATCTATTCAAGATTAGATTGTATTTATCAATATAATTAGTTAATGTTGGAATTATTTCAATGTGGAAACTTTTAAACTTAATAACGTATAAGTTACCAGAATATAACGCACGACGCTACCATACATACGACACAATACTTCTGTATAAAGTGACATACTCGTTACTATGGCAACGCGTATTAACATACACGCGTCAATTGATTCTCTAGTTTTAATAATAACCTAAGTTAAAATTATGACAATATCTATTATTTTCTGTTAAATTCTGTACCAATTATCTTAAGAGGATGAAAGTTATAGATTTTTTTTTAAATATGTTTGTCCAATACTCTCGAATTTTAAACATTTATTTTAAATATTAATATTTATTGTACATAATTAAGTAAGAGCTAAATAAAAATAAAAAATAAAAAAAAATATCAGAGTGGCGTTCAATAAAGTTGTAATAAGTATGATGTATCTATTAGAAGAACATTGAACTAACGTGATAGACTAAAAATTTTAATTATTATTAATTAAATTGCCAATTGGGGCAAGGGCAGAACGTGTAACTATAAACGCGACTGTTTGTGGGTTCGATCCCCATTTGAGGAAATGAATTATTTTATTAATTCTATATTTTCATTTCTTTGCTCTCGTGTTGGGGCAAAGTGCGTTCCCTCCTCTGCTATGTGCGGGATACAGCGTGAAGCTGATTTTTGATTGATTTTATTAATTAAATTATCTACTATTTTAGACATAAAAAAACACAGCACACAGCAGGACAGCACTGTCGCGATCATCGAACGTAGATGATCGCGACAGTGCTGTCCTATTGATTGATGTCGGCTTTAAAACGTATGCTATATAAATGTTCTGGACTCTTGAAATGCACCTAAATAATAAGTTTAATATAAAATAATTCATAATTAATAGTTAAGTTAAAATGAAATGCTTTGATTTAATTGCATTTTTGTAAACCCGACGTTTCCAATCCTTTAGTAGTTATGGGTGACTCTCGTTGTAGTCGTCGTCGTTTATCGTCGTCATACTAAAATATACGCGATTAATTCTGTTAGAGTATTGCGGCAGTCATAACGGTAGTGGATTCGAATCTCACTCGGGGAATGAATTATTTAATATTTCAAATTTCGTCATTGCAGTAACAAGATAAAGCGCAGTGTTGAGTTCCGCCCCTCAATTGCGCAGTATTTTAAAAATTCAGTAGAATGTGGGGAACGAGGAGATACAGCGTGAAGTGGAGACACAGATGAGGTCGTATTATACCACCTGTATACGAGTATACCTTCTTATACCTACCTAGTAACAATAACACCCATGGCCGAGCCATCAGCGGCGGACGTGTGTTCGATGTGCGCGGGGCTGTCCTCGGCGGGTCGCGGGGGAGGAATCCAGTCGCGAGGAGGTCTCGGTAGTTTCTCAGTTGACACCCACTGGAGGGAAGGCCAACCTCGAAACGAGACTACGTCGCCAGACGATGTTTTTGGAAGACCTAAATGATTTTTGACAAATTAAATAGATTATTGAGGCATTCGTGGTGCGGTGGCAAAACGTCTGACTGTAAGCGCAGTAAGGTTATGGGTTCGATCCAAAGGGAATTACTTATTTTAATTTCCTCGTTTTGGTATGAAGACAAAGCCTCTAGTTTCGACACTCAACATACAATATCTCGAAAATTAGGCAATCCGCGGAAAACGGAGTGGATTAACCCTATTTTTAATGTATATAAAGTGTTATTCCACACTTAGGAAAGAAAAATGGATATTTAGAAAACATATAAAAAGTTTATAGAACCGCTACGTTAAAATTTTTTATAAGTTTTCTAAAAAATATATATTATTAAGCCTAGTTTCACTCTGTCGACCTTATTACATACAGACAAACAAAAAATCTATATAATAAAAAAACTATGAAATAATCGGTTACAAGTTATAATTAATATCTTTGGCTCCTTTTATTTGCCAGTAGATATCTAAATATTATTAATATATTGGAAATTAATTTTCAGGACCTGCTGACTGACTTTTAGCATGAATTTATTTTAGTATCAATAAACAAAACTTTCCCTAAAATATTATTTTAATTATATACAAACCACAATATAAACGGAATATTGTCAGCGTGAGCGTATAAATTTAGATCAACCTGAATACAGAGATTCAAAATTAAAAAACATCTCTTCTGCCGCCGGATTACAGATTCAATACGCAATAAACGATCACCCTCTCGACGCTATCATACGTAGCGGAGCAAATAGCGTCATATAATAATTATATGCAAGTCAATAAATATATGCAGGTGTGGACGCCCCATTTGGGCTAAATTAAGTAATCAAAAGTAATACTACTTGGGCTCTTTCGGTCTTTTTAACTACTTATTTAGATATGTAAATACTTAAATAAAACTGAGAAAGACTGTTTCACCTTGGTACCAATTGGCAAATGTGTAATGTAAATGGATTAAAGATTATTTACGAAAATAAATTGATGTAAATGTGCCTTAAAGAATATTGGAATATAATAAACAAAGTGCAAAGTATTATTTTCAATTAGGAATAATATTTACCTTTTAAACAGGCATCTGAAGTAAGTGCATATTGTATGCCACATGAGCCGAGGAGGAAGCCAACTTGCTGCAGGCCAGCATCACGCCTTGTCAACGGTACCTCTATGGGGACAGGCACTATGCCCGCTTGAAGGCACCCATAGAAAGCGCACATAAAGTTTATAGGATCGTTATTGGGGTACACCAGGGCCACCCTGTCACCCGGCTTAATTGAATTGTCCCCAGTCAGTGGCCCACCACTACTGCTTTTTGACGTGAACGTTTTGTTGAGCACGGCGTGCGCTATTTTCAACGAACGGCTCAAAAGCTTTCCTGTTCAACAAAAACACAACATTTTACTGACGGTTCAACATACTTTACCGTTCAAACGATGTTTGTAGTTCTATTGACACGTGTCGGTGAACTTAATTAAAAATCAGTTCCACACGGTTCGTTGATTTATAAAAAAAAAATATTGTAGTTACAAAAATGTATAGTAATATATATTTCATTCACTAATAAGTATTGACGCGGTGAACTTACCAAAAGTGAGTGAATTGCTAAGCTTCCCATTAGGGTCAAGCACGGTGGCCACGTTAGCTTTAAACGACGCTGTGCCGTATCTTTGTAAAGCAGCTTCGAGGTTTCGCGGCAGGCCCGCGGGTACCACCAGCTGTTCGCCAACTGCTGGCGTCATTGTACCACCCTCTGGTTTTGGCGCATTTGGGTCTTTAGGATTTGCCGCTATTTCCAATTCGATATCATCGTCTTCGTAAAATTCAGGTAGAGGTCGTCGTTTAGGCCGTTTTAACGTGTTTAATAATTGTTGTATTTTAGCCGAAACCTATAATAATTTAATATACTAAATATATATTGACAGTGTTGACATTTACGCTTTTATAATTTACTTGGTCATCTTCAGGTCTAAAATAAGTCAAAGACAATTACAATAGATACTGTTATTAATTTGACAATTTATTGTGAGTACCTTCCATCTACCGGTACCAGTGCCAGTATCCTCTGGTTGTGCGTAGCATTGGACCCGGTCAGCGATGTGGGCGCCTCCTCGGCGTGCGCCAGACGTTGTATGAGTAACGTCCGGCTGAATATCTAACGAAGAATAAATTTCTTTTTTTTTTAATCCATTTCTGGACTGACTAATTATGGATGGATAGAATAGATAGTTTTGTTTTTGTTTTGAAGCTATTCTTATAGCTTTGTTTATTAGTTTTGATACATAATTCAACAACGTATTATTGTTTTTATTTAAACTTAATATAGTTCAAACCTGACTACATTCCGGTAATAATAATCATTTTAATAAACAAAAAATCGCACTAAGCAGAATTTCGGTAGAGATCTTATGTACACCATTATAAATATAAATTAATTATATAAATAAAAAAACCGTTAATAAAAAAACTTTTATCAACTAGAAACGTGCTGATGATCTTTAAAATTCAGAAAATATTTTCTCTAATCATCGCTAAGAACACTCTCGATGAAGTTACAGTTCAAAAAAAGATACTAGATCAAAATCGGTTCATACGTTTGGGAGCTACGATGCCACAAACACTCATACACAGACGTTAAACTCATAACACCTTTCTGTTTATATCGGGTATTAAAAATACCAAGTCTCCGTCGACCCAACGTGTGCTAAAAAAGTTTACAAGGTCGAAATCTTCAGCTCAACCTTGATTTACGTTTTAAAACACTGTAAGTTGTAATGGTGTACCCAAAGTTTCTACCGAATTTCAACTATGTACATTTTTTTTGTGATTTTTAGGACTATTTGTATACATTACTTCACCGGGTTAATTAGTATTTTTTGAACTCTGATATCTGATTTAAAACGAGCCGCAATAGAGGATGCTGTCAGATGTTCTTTAAAAACTGTGCTCGACAATGCCAGGTCAAGGACGAAAACGGTGTACGGTTTATCAGAAATAATAGTGTTGTCTATAACATTTTTTAAAAATATTTTTAATGAAACTCTTCTTTAAGAGATATAGATGGGGATCGCCATATCAAAGATTTAAAAACAAAACGCTTACATATAGACATATCAACACTAAGTAATAATTTGAGAGATGTGTCTTACGAAGGTAATAATCATCACATTGTCAGTTTTATTGGGAATGTGTCGTCAAAATTGTCGACAAATATTGGCAGAATTTATGGTTTTAATCTTAACTACTAACTGGAGTATTAAACACTGTGATATCGACATTGCTAGCCTATTTAGACATTTTATATAACTTTAAAAGTGAATACTTATTCTAATATATAATGTATTAGTATAATATTTGCTCAGTGCAACTTAGACATAAAAGTGCACTAATTAAGCCGGATATAATAATGTAGACACTCACAAGCCGGTAGATGTGTAATGTCAGATAAATCAATGTCCGTTTTTTCCCTTGGCGTGTGTTTTTTCTCCCTTTGGTGATGTAGTTGCAAGAGAGGCGGCGGGTGTCCCCGGGGGTGAGGAGCTGCTGGTCGGCGGGCGGGGGGTGAACCGAGTTCGGGTGGTGGAGGCAGTTCTGATTCTCCAGCACATGAATCTTCATCAGAACTTGAAGCTGCTAATATAAAAGTTCCTGAATACAATTTTTGGTAAACGGTAAACAGTAAAGATTGGTCATCCGAATGATATTTTTTTTTATAGAATGGCTTAAACATGGAAGACCACGCAATTGCTTTAAAAACGTAATTCTGAGACAACGATTCATTTTACCTTGTAAGTATTTAATTTTTTACGTATTTTATACACATACATGACAGCTAATATGAAGCTTCATCTACACTCACAAAGATCGTGCCTCTCCCTGTCAGGACTTTTGGCCATCATGGAAGTTCGCTTCGAAGGCATAGGAAGAGATGGCTTAGGCCGGTTTTGCATCTCTGCTAGTGCCTGCTGAACAGCCTCCTGTCTTACCTCTGTAAATCAATGAACTTTTAAAAATGTCGCTTTAAAAAAGTTTACACTGTTCATAGCTTTAATTCTAATAAACAGAAAATAAAATATCTATTCCGAAAAAAAAGATTATTGATATTAGTAGATATTAGCTATCAACTAATAAACTACGTCTATTCTGAAAAGAGATGATAAAATATCATTTTCTATCGATATGTCATATTAAAGGGAGTGAATATTGAAGAGTATGAAATGAAATGAGTGTTTGTTTACTCAATGAATGTTTTGTCAAAATTTATTTTATAAGAAACAAACAAGAATTGCTATATTATAACATAAATAAATATTTTAGGGATTTTGCTACCGCTTATAAATAAAATAAAATAAAAATTAAACATGAAAATAAACTTATAATTTTTTTTTAACTATTGCGTATTATACAACTGACACGTGTTTATTTTAAAATAACTTAAATACAATAATGAGACGTGCAAATATTCCATGCATTGTAATTTACGTAATGCGGTGAGCGTGTCCACAGAAATAGTGTCAAATTAATAATAGTCGCTTACTTAGCATGCAAAATTCTCGCGTTGTTCCCAGCCATGCTACAAGTTAAAAGCGCAAGAGTTATAGGTAAGAAAAGCCAAGGAAAAGAAAAAACCCCAAAACACTCAAACAAGAATAGAGCATGCTCTTTTTTCTTCGAAACGATTGGACGTCGATATCGTAAATCCTTCACTATTATGTTGCATGTATAATTTTAGAATTACTAAAATTGTTGATCACATATTTCCACATTATATTTATTAATATTTTGGTATAGGATTTTGTAGGAGAATAAAGAAAGTACTTTATGTCTTATATTTAGGATAGATAAGATCACTTATGTATTGTGACCTCAGAGAGCATAAAATAGTGATTTTTATTCTTCTTATTTTTATTTATGTCTCCATATAATTTTCTATATGAAGTACCAAATTAAAAAGTCTATAAGAATCAACTTATTTTTGTACATACAAAAAATATGTTTATAGATTTTTCAATTTATGAATAAAAAAAATATATTCCTTATTTTATAAAAATGTAATAAAATGTCAGTGCCAATGTAGTACCTATTTTTTTTATAGCTTCACGCGGTATCCCGCACACACTAAGGTAGGCAAAGAGATAAAAGTGCTTCGAAAAGGAAACAAGTTTGCCACAAATCGACATTAGACGATTTTGAATGTTCTGTTTTTAGACTATTATGTAATTTCATACAAATGTAAATGGGAAGCCAATGTTTCAAAAAATATGTAACTTTTGTCCGAAAATGTCGTTTTGGCGCCCGTAAATAAGAAGTAGAAATCTTCGATCATTTAAATAAAAAAAAATTAAAACGGATGGTCTCTTACAGACATATAGACAGTTATTTTTAATCTTATGAACTTATAAAAAAATGTTTAATTTATTTTTTATTTGTTGTTTTATTTGCTAATGTTTTTTTTATGATCGTGTGATTACCTATTTGCATGCGTTCGTAAGTTCAGTGTTACATAAAATGGCGTATGACTAATTTTATAAAAGTTATAAGTAATAAACTCCAGCTACCGACATATTAGTAATCCTAGATAAAATAACACGAGCCTAAATAATAAATACAAAAATGTATATTTTTTAAAATTTTGTTATTTTTTACAAAAACTGCTAAACCAATTGTCGTAAAATTAATATAAGACCAACTCAGAAACATGTACCATCATACACACAAACAGGAATCACCAAAATCCATTCATAATTGGTTTAAAAATCACTGAACAAAAAAACACATACAGTCAAATTGATAAACTCCTCAATTTCAAAGTAGGTTAAAAATACAAAATATTTTACAACAACAATTATATACACAGCGCAGTTGCGTTACGCTAGACTTTTCTATTAAAATACAACATTTGAAAATAATACCTACCTATTATGATAGAGACGGTTTTACAGTTGGTGAAGCGAAAAGAGCTCAACGGAGTAAGACATTGTACATTTATAATATATTCGTTAAAACAACTCACATTAATAAAATATTCGATAAAGTTGCACACTCAATGGAAACAGTTACCGCGTCCAAATGGTGGAATTTCTCTTGCACGCAAGACATGCGTACATTTGTGGCTGCTGTTAATTTTGTTTATTATCTCTAATGTTTTAATTAAATTGTAAATTGTTTTGTTATGTTATTGATACATTTTTTAAAGCAACTCAAACGTATGTTATAATTAATTTCTCCGCAACCTTGCTGTCTCTATTTTTTTATAGAGTTAAGGTTTATTCTTACAGAAAATATAATTGTTATATCTTTATTATAATTTGTCTATAATATATCTTGATTTTGTATATTCAAAAACTTAACCCACTTCCATGTGTACCAGATCTAGATAGAAAATATTGAGCCATATAGTAAAATGTATACAATACAATAATACAGAAGTCGTCCTACCATATTGGGAATATTCCTATCCACATATAAGTTAATAAATAACTAATAAAAAAAACACCTACATGCTGTATCCTGCACACAGCAGGATAGGCAAAGGGGAAGAAACTTCACTCTCGAAAATCATTACTAAATCTTTAAAACTGTATTTATTATCTACAAACATTAAATTTGACAATAATATAGTTTATGGATACATGTCAGCTGAGAACGGATTTTACAAGATTGATCCTCTAAGATGTATTATAAGGGAATCAAATTTTATATGAAAAATAATAATATAAATTTAGATTTTTCTAAGGCTAGCAGCCCGATACGAATTACACAGTAGTTAAGAAGTGAGTGCGCTTGAACTTGAGATTTAGTATTATCAACTTAACTACCTACATTAATAAAGTTTATATTAAGCATTATTTCGATTGGAATTCAGGCACTTCTCAACTGCTCCACGGCTGGTATTCCCCTAGTCCGATTGATGAAAGTAATGTATTAGATTTTGATACTCAACAGTAAGAGTCGTTTAACTGGTCAGAAAGTGGAGAACTGTACTAAACTAAAAAAACCGAATTTTCTCTGTGTGCTTGAGTTAAATTAAAACTTTTGTATTTTTGGTAATACGACAAGGCTTAAACAAAACTATTTTAATTGATTACTATTATGACATAATAGGATATTGAGCACGATTGACTTTATTACTTAGCAAACAGTTTACTAGTATCTTTAGAAAAGTGCACAATGTTTGAAGATATTCGTAAAATCGACATGCAACCGACGAACTTTTAATTTGTTTATATCGTGATATATAACAGACATCAAATTTAAATATAAATGAGTGTCCAGGGTACTTGTAAGTAATTCATTCTACAGTTCTAATTTAATCAATTCTAGTGCAATAAAAACAATCATATTGGAAATCTCCCACGGCGTGGCGTTCGACGTAAAACGCTAAATCCGTGCAATATTGAAAGCTAAGCATTTAATACCACAACTTAGAGCAATATGAGGCATTAATGCCGACCCATTTTGATTCTTAAAAGCAATTCACCTTTAAAAATTCAAAAATGAATAAATCAAATCTAGTATATTTTTTTAATACTTTACTTTTCACAGAAATAGAGTCGATCTTTTTTTCTTCATTAATTAAATATTACAACAATAACAATTAAATTATTATTTTAACGCGGCGATGAATTCCGCCACTCAACACGAACTCGGCAGAAAATAGGAAACGGAGTGTCTTCACACTAGGTTTCTTCTGCCTACCCTGCTGCGTGCGGGATATAGCGTGAAGTTGATTTATTTTTTTTCTTCATAATAATAATATACTTTCATAGTAATTCAATAACTGATATTTCTGCTACACTGGTTTGATACTCGAAACAACGGCAGTCGTAAATGCTCCGAGCTCTCTACAATCACAACCACTTGTATCAATTTAACATTTAAGAAAGTATGTCATTCGTTAGTCAAGTACGAGATCTCCTATCCTTAAGCTTAGAAATAAAATATTTGAAATTATAATCGAATATTGATTTAATAGTACTGCCAGTTTTTAATTATGTGTACACTACACATTGTTTATGCTGTTATCATCTAAGTTAGGCACCATACAGTGTTTAGATATTTTCGTAAATCAATTTTCAGAATTATTTGACTAAAATTAATTCGCTTTTCTTTTTTGTAAATCTTGAAAAAAAAATATGAAAAACATAGGGGATGCCTGTCGTGATTTAATTCAATTGTCAAATTTGTCTCTTAATAAACCAACCAACTTTGCATTCCGACGAGGCGCGCTGGGGCAGCACTAAACAAGAGATATAATCAAGCTTCTAAACAACCATGACGCACTACTAGCCTAAATAATTACATTAATTTCTATTGTGGTACTTGTAACACTAACTGACACATTCAAAATTCATGAAATTTTGTTTAGGACCATATTTATAAAACGCTCTCTGAGATCGATCTTGAGATGCCGTTTTCATTCATGGATTATATATCTATGAATGAAAACGACATCTCAAGATATCTCAGACTTGAGATATAAATACAGGCCTTGGGCAATTCGGGCAAACGTATCTAAATAAAAGTATGTTTATACATAAGTAAAAAAATACATAATATTAAAAAAATCTTATAGTTTGTCTTATTATTGTAATTATTATTGTAATTAATCTTATTTGTAAAATTAGTGATTTTTTATGTTTAAAATGAATTGTGTAACAAATCATTTAAATCGAGCCACATTTTTTTATTAAATGCTTTATAATTAATTTTTTTGTACCCGTAGTTAAATATTATTGGTAGTGAATTTCGGTTGAGTAAACATTGAACAATAAGTTAAATGATAGAATAAATTTTATTATTATATCATAATTACACTTTGGTTTTGGCTCACAGTATTGGGGTCGCAACACGTCGACGTGCGAGGAACTGGCTTTCACGTTCCACGCATTACGACCATCCAAAACCAATCATATATTTACAAAGTTCCCCACTAAATCGATTTTAAGGTTTATAGTAAGTGAGTTATGACTCATTTTCGTGTACACTAAGTTTGAGATTGTGTATTTTGAATAATCAAGATATGTTCGAGCCCTATTTCTATAATTCAACCATTTTAATGAATATAGTAGTTATGTGTCATTTTTGTTAGTATAATTATTTTGTATAACATATATTAATTATTAATAAATGTATGGACCGACCCCGAATAGAGGGAAAATGCACGGAAGAAGAAGAAATATATTAATAAATGAATGCATAGTTAACCATATTTATAAATATTTAGATATAATAATACTCATACGCATATTTTTATTACTTCAAATTAAAACCAAATGAGAGCGAATTATTTAATTATTTATATAACCTTAGGCAGCTGAAGGCCGACGAGCGCTGATAATAAACAAATGAACGTTTCCCTAGAAAAAGTATTCGTACAAACGTTCAAATAGAAATAGAACTAGCTACTAGCTTGTTAATGAACATGTTTTTCGAGTTTACAATCTGCAATGCAATATTAAATTGGACCCAATAGAAGTAAATGTGACATGAGTATGACATCACACAAACATGACCCACCAAATGCGGTGACGGCGATAGGTTCCTCTATAGTGTTGTTGTGACTCACCCGAGTGGTAGCGACTCTCGTTCCGCGTGAGTCGTCGGTTGGTCCTTCCAGGCGGCGAGCGAAGCGCCGCGGCCGCTCTCACTGCGACGCGATAAACAACCACACGTACACGTAACCACACATACACAACTAGTTATGCGAACGCCGCAAAACAATTACATACATATAACATTTTGTAATTTGGAATCGAATCCTTTTAAAAGGGAATCATTTTTTATTGATAAAAAAAAATGATTTGTTGCTAAAATTATGACTTTTCTTTTATGGGGAAAAATTAAATTGAATTGAAGATACCAACCAACTAAGCATTTATAAAGATGATTTTAATATATGTTTTATTAAGCATATCCTGTGAGTTTTTTTTTTATTTAGTATCACGTGTGGGTGTCATAATTCAACCATGATATATTTATCTAGTTGCAAGGATGAACATTTATATTTATATAATTCTATCTATGTAATTCTTCCTTTATCCAATACATGTAAATAAAGTTATCGCAATTCTAAAACATATTTTTATGTCTTCTATAACATTTTTTGTATCAATTTTCGATTCCAAATTGTTAGTAAGTTTAATCACCATGTTTATTTCCAATTAATAACAAAATTGTTATAATCATTATTAAAAATATTTAAAAATAATTATATATTATTGAAATTACAGATAATAGAAATTGACATATACTATATATGGTGTTTAATCTTACAAATAATTATTCAAAATCCTCGGATAAATAAACAGGCATTTATTAAATAGTATTAGTTATACACGTCCAACCACATATTATCAATCTATACATAAAAATATATTATGACGTTGTTGTTAGCCGACAAAGTAGAAATCGCCGAAAAAAGGAAACTAAATACTTTTGTTTGATTTTTCATAAAATATATTCAGTGATAAGGTATAGCGTATTTGCTAATTTACCGTCTCTTTTTGCACAATAATAATCTATTTTACTTTTTAAACGAATTGTTATCCAAGTCATTTAAAATTTTAATTTAAAATCGGTTTAGGCATACGTTAATTCAACAGATCAATCAATCTTATTATATTATCGCTATCATATACTCGTAGCGTAATTCAAAATCCTATCAAAAATATAAAATGAAAACCAAGTTCAAGATGCCTTGGTTGTTGATATATAACGATAAAAGTGAGATATAAATGAGTGCCAAGTTCAATGGTCAGTCCTGAAATTTATTTCTAACAACATAAAATATTTTGTAACAACTCAAAATGTCCTTTCTGCTTACAACTCAGGGCAATATATATTGAAAAATTATAATAAAATGATAAAAATTTACTAGTTTCGGATTTTTTCTTTTGTATTCTCCCAAATACTTAACTGTATGCCAAATTTCACCCCTCTAACCCTTATTTAAAACTGGGTTAAAAAAATTCTAGAGGTCAGTCAATACGTGATAAAAATGAAAGTTTTTGGACGTTAATATCTAAGCAACCATTTCAGGAATTTGATGCACAGGGGCCAACAGGGGTTTTTTTGCAATTATTGACCCCTCCCTTCCTCTCCCCTATGTCATCAAAAAAAAGCAATCCTCTTAAAAATATTTCAATGAACACGTCAAAAATAAGCAAACCCAAGACCCCCGCCCCCCTACAGTGCTTACATAATATTTGAACGGCCCCACATATGTATTTCGCGGGTCTTAATAAATGATCGAAATCTGACAGCTTCACGGTCTATCCCGCACACAGCGGGATAGGTAGACGGAACCTAAGATTAAGACTCCCCATTCCCCACTTTCCGTGCTGAATGGCGGAACTCAAAGCCACGCTTTGCTTAGACTCCAAAGCGAAGAAATGAAAATATAAATTTAAATAAGCCACAGTCAGTCTTTAGTCACACTTTGTGCCCCTACGCCACGACGAATGGCCAAATTTGACAGGTTTATGTGAAATAGTTTTCGAGTTACAAGAGGATCAAAAATGACTTCAAATGGTATATATAATATTACACACGGTGCACTGCTGCTCGCCATTTATGTTTTGATGAACTTATCTTGACACGCTGCCGCGTGTCTACATATAGCAAATGTCAAATAAACTGTCTAAAGTACTAATAATGGTTAATTTCATTTGAACTGCCAAATTTGAATCTTTGTATTAGTTATTTACTGTTCAAGACAAATCTATAACATACTACTCTATAATAGCTACGATTATAGAAGTGACTCAAAGATCAGCTATTACGTTTAGATACTATTTGGCCAGGCTAAAAGTAAAATAATTTCGTTTAATATAAACTTTTTTTTAATTTTAACTTCGTTGACAGCAAAAAATGTATCCGTCTCTATTGACATTTCGCACGGTGATAAATAAATGTGAAATAAAAAATATTTCGTTATGAGTAGTAAAAATATTGAATTTAATATAGAAGTAGACATCGTTAGTTTGGAACATGAATTAATCGATGAACACTTGCGTTATTCGACCGCCGTTTTGCACGAAATGCTGAGCAGCAATGGTGATCGTATAGAACACAGCGGATTTTTGTGCCAACATTGTGGCAAATCATATAAGACACCGGTATCTCTTAATTTACATTATTTGTTTAAGCACCCACAGGACAAAATCAAAGCGAAATGCACTATTTGCAACAAAAGATATCCATCTTTGATGAGTCTACAAAAACATATTCGATACATGCACCGCTATAATCACCGATGCAAAGCTTGCTATAGAACTTTCGCAACGGCAGAGCAATTGTGCGATCACGAGCTACGATGCAGCAAGAAGGAAACTCCATGTCAAGAATGCGGGAAGATATTTAAATCGACGCTTGCTCTTCGCAATCACCGTAAATATAAGCACCCTACATGTATGAACAATATTTGTGAAATATGTAGACGATCGTTTACAAGTCTCCGTAGTCTGTCTAACCATGTCGCCAACGTACACCGGTGGGCCACGGAAAACGGTGGCTGATAACAATGCGACACTAGATAGACAAATTAACACAAATAGTAATGCTAATAAGTTGCTTAATATTGAAGTGTAATAAAATGTAAATAATGTATAAAACAGTCACCCATGTTTTTTTATTTTTTGATTTTTGATTACATTTTAGGGAAATTTTATACATAGTCTTAATACACGTAATTTGGTTTCGATATTTTAAAATAGTACATACCAAAAGAGAATCGTTCGATCCCCACTTTCGGAATTCAACTCCGGATTTTCGCCTTGGTGCCAGAGCGAAGAAGTGAAAATATTAATAAATGATAATTTATTCCCCCAAGTGGGGATCGAACACACAACCGTCGCGATACAATCCCACCCTTGTGCCACGACGGCCTCAAACTTTTTAATGCTTCTTAATTAATCATTTGTATATAAATATCAATGTCAGTAATACTGTAATTTTTTGGTATTTTCTTGAGCATTTTAAATGAAACTAGAATACTTGGTAGTATCTGTGAAGAGACACGACTTGACTTGTTTTCTGTTGTTATCATTAACCATGCTATTTATTATTTTTTATCATTGAAATGATTAAAAAGAAACATTGACGCATCATAGACATATAAAAAAATCAATTAATCGGCTTCACGCTGTATCCCGCACACAGCAGGCTAGGCAAAGCGAACCAAGTGTTAAGAAAAAGACACTCCGTTCCCCACTTTCTGCCAAATTCTGGAGGCATTGCGTGCGAAGTGGCAGAACTCAACGCCGCGGTTTGACTCGAGACCAGAGCGAAGAAATGGAAATATAAATTTAAGTGAATATTTCATCTCCTCGAGTGGGGATCGAACCCACAACCAGTCGGTTTTACAGTCACACTTTGTGCCCCTGCGCCACGACTGGCATCGCATACATAGACACATACTTATCCGAATCATAAAACATGACTTCCTACGTTAGGGTTCTTAAAAAATCGATGTAGCATTTTATTATATTATTATTATTAAAAAAATCAACATCATTATCACTTAGGCTCATTTAAAACATTTAAAATTTTATTGATATACAAAATAAACTGCAATAACAATGGAGCACATTTGCAAACAATTCTTGTGTCTAAAGGTAAAGACATCAAGGCAACCTGATAGTATTAGATTGATTCATTTGTGTTTTAGTCAGTTCTGTTAGATGTGATTTAACTACGACGATTATTATTTTAGAATAACCTTTGTTATATTCACTCGTTAATTCTGATGAGCCAACTTGTAACGCATCTTGTGTTACTTAAGTAGATTTAAGTCAAGTTTATTATAGAATATCAACTGTTGCAATACTTCGCATGTATTAAATTTATCAAAAACTCCGCAATCATTATTTTCAAACCTTTGTAGAATTAAATTGCCCTGAACCAGAGCAAAACGATTCCGGAAATTCATATCCGCAGTAACTCTTGATACAACTTCAATTTAGTTGCAATTAACTTTAACTGTACCCGTGAACGTGAACTGAAAACGTGAAAGTGATAAATTATACTCAGTTAAATAATTGAAATATTTTACTTTCAGTTACGGATACATTATTATTTGTATCGTTATTACTTAATTTTAATTGTATATATGCTTGAAAAGTTGCTAACATATAATATGAAAAATAGGTAAATTAAGGAATCCAATTTTTTAAGCAGGTAATGAAAAATGTTGTTAAAAATTGCTCCCAATATTAGAATATATAAATTGTCAATTATTTAAAAAAAACTTTTTTTTGAAAAAAGAAACCTGGTGACGAATTAATGTTTTAATTAATCCATAATAACCTACGAATCAAGCTGAGAGAAACGTAAAGGATACGGTAATTGTCGCTATTGATCTTACTAATGAAATAAAACACCAAAATGAATAAAGTAACCAAAATCGAAAAAAACAATGAATAACTATAGCATAGTAATAGTAATATATAAACGATAAGCACAGAAAAAGTCGCTTTTTTTCTTTCCAAAATTTAAAGATCGATAATGACTGAAACTGATGAAAACGCCTGCACTTAATTTCAGCTTTCATCCTGCAAATAGCAGGGTAGGCAGAAGGAATCTAGTGTTACTAAGCTCCTTTTCCCATTTTCCACTGAATCCTGGAAGCATTGCGAGTTCAATGGCGGAACCCAGCGTCAGTACCTCGACGCCAGATAAAAGTAATCAAAATATTAAATTATTAATTTCCTCGAATGGGATCGAACCTAACAACAAGTGGCGTTTACAGTCACATGCTTACTCCTCACGACTTCCTGGCCTCCTGGTTTGTTTTAAATACATGTTTTTTATTTCACACTCAATTAGGATTTGGATATTAGCTTTGTTATTAGGATTATAAGATGGCCGTAATTTCGCAATATTATTAATCATAGGAGTCGATATCGTAGGTGATTTGATCCTGACTTCTGCTCTCACTAGACATTCACTGTTACTAAAGAAATAAAGGCAAAATAACGAAATATTAAAGTTTATAAGTAACTGTTATACGTCTGAAAAATAGCGAACATACTTGTTTAAGCTAATACCTATTCAATGTTGTTTTTTATTTTCATTCAGACAATATGACGTCTGAATGTCGCTAAGGTGAAATTTAATTATCGTCATGCCGTTGGACATCCGAAATGATAATCAAAGGACATAGCATCAAAATCGGTGTAACCGTCTATGTTCTACAACAAACCAACATACATATGAATGTATATATGTATGTAAATTGGTAAAAAAAAAATATAGGGGCATGAAAACGGCTGCAGCTATATTTAGGATCGCTGTTGGCGACACTTAAACAGGGAGGGTATAGTAGTAGTGGGGGTACAGTTCAGGTTCACCACGGTACAACTCTTAGAAACTCTGATGCCACAAAATAATAAACTTTACTTGATATGATGATAAATACCTTCTACTCTTACAAGCACATACCAATAAATGTTGTACACGCAGTTTCTCATTTGTCACTCAGTAAATGCCACAGCAACAAATCAATATATAACAAAAAATAAATAATACATATTTAAATTACCTTAGAAAAGGAAACGAGTCTGCCTCAAATCGACAATAGACGATTTTAATTTGTCTTATCTTAGAAGAACTGTTGTCATTCCATCCAGAATTCAATGTAATACCAAAATAAAATAAAAATGCTAGTTTTGTAGTTGAAAAAAATTCTTTCACCTGTATAGAAACTCCCAGAATTTATCTGGGAGTTTCTATACAGGTGAAAGAATTTTAAACTTAAAAAATAAAAATTTAAGCTGGGTGATCTCTAATCAAAAATTCTTCAAAAAATACATTTAAACACAGTTGGTAGTAGTAGTCGGATGGTATCTTTGCTCTTATAAAAAAAATTGTATTATTTATTTATTATTATTAATAAGTTATTTTGCTGATACTATTTTTATGTCATTGTGATTACCTATTTGTATGTGTTTGGGAGTTCAATTTTACAGTAGATGGTCTATTTACACTGTACATGTGTAATTTTTTTTAAATAATATAGCATAAAAAAATCTTTTTCGTCACTACAATAAACCAATTACTGCAATCAATTCAGAGTGTACTTCGCAAGCTTTTTGATTAAATATTATGTATAACTTCTGGTTATAAAAATATTAATTTTGCAGCGTATTGGAACTAAAAAAAATTCAATTTACTATAATCATTAGTGTCGTTTGTAGGTAAAAATAAGCAAAAAAAGTAGCGTTTCCTACGACGGGATCCAGCGTGATGGAGCTCCTGATATGTGATCACTGCCGGTTTTAAATTTTTCAAGGTCACAATAATATACGTAAAAATAAAATATTTGCAATATAATGCTGTTATCGTGCATGATTTACCTACATTAACGTGCTAATGTACATTTTCAATGTTAATATATCAATGCAATATAAAAATAAAAGGCATACAAAGGCAATCAAAATTTGCACTAAATAATAATGATTGGCTGAAGCTATGTTTAAAAAACTTCAATTAAATATTAGTTAATTTAAAAAATCATGCTGTCGTAGCTATATACATAAAAAAATATAAAAATATTTTTAAGATTTTACGTCTAACTACAAAAGGAATAAAAAAGTGAAATAAAGAGAAATCTTCACAGCTACGTGATTTAATCGTATGTTACGCTAAAAGGAACTCGACACATTGGTAGTAGCCACTTTTTTACGTAAAGTCGGTTGTGGATGTGTTAATATTTAGTATGTATAGTTGTTGTGTGACAATGTACGTTCTTTCTACCAAGAATTGTAGACATACATTTCTTTGCTTGAATCATTGCATTCAGCTATTCAATATTTAGTTCGTAGTATGTTCTTAGTACTCAACTCCTCTTATTCTTTCCTTTCCCTCCTTCCTCTATCATTATCTAAGACCCTCCCCCAAAATATACGCATCTTTTCTTCTCCTTCTCAGTGACGAAACAGTAAAATGATGCAATCATTCAAATTATGAGAATTGACCACCTTAAAATCAATTTGTTTAGATATTTACTTAAGTGATGAAAAATGCAAGTAGCATTTCTCATCAGTAAATTGTCTAAAAATGGTGGTATTGATGGATGGTAATTATTATTAACTTTCACTGGTTATAGACAAAAAAATATTTCACATGATTTTTTACTGCATCTGCAATCTTAAAAATTTATACGACTAAAAATATTTCGGATAGTTATCCTATCCTGTTTCAACGTTTAGGAAACATTAAACTTATATTTAAAAAAAACCGGTCAAGTGCGAGTCGGACTAGTGCACTGAAGGTTCTAGACCAATTTCATAATTGTAGATCGGAAAGTACAGTTTATAAAAGTTGACAAATTTAAGTTTGCAGGCGTTTGTACTTATCTATACTAATATATTATAATAAAGCGGAAGAGTGTGTTTTTTTTCTTTAGACGCTAAGATCTCTGGATCAACTGGTCCTTTTTTTCGTTTAGTATGAAAGCGACATTCCTCAGAAGTGCTGTAGACTATATAACATTACGGTGTAAGTCTAAGTTATCTTTAAGTAATGAAATAACAACAATAATGAACGCCATCGAATTGCCTTAAGAGCGTGCGCTGAAAAATTAATATATGCTAGTAGTAGTTTAGCTTAAAATGGTTGGCTGGTATTTGGCCCTTACCGCCTATGACATGAGGCAGCCACGTAATGCTTGCATTTTCTTAGAATTATGAAAACAATTGTTCATGATTGAATGTATCAATCTGTTGCCAAATGCAGCATAATAAAATTATTATAGGTAGCACGCGGGCGAAGCCGCGGGTGGGAAACTAGTTTTGTATAAAATTAACTACAATTATAAGTTTGTAATAGTTACCCTAAAAATTTAACAAACACAGAAATTCCGACATGAATGTCAGACTGAACATTAATTAATTAATGTATGTGCTGTTTACACTTGTAAGGATTTTTTTGTGCAAGAGTAGTGTCTATTTCTAAGTGCATGGAAATTGTGTCCGAGCTGATCATTATCAACATTGAGATTTTTATTCATTTTGTGAACTCAAATACGGTGCATTGTATTCAAAATGTCAAAGCTGTTCGAAAAATGTTCGACTACACTAGACACTTGGATACTAAGTGTTCACACAGCGACTGATGTGACAATAAAATAGTCATTATAAAATTATAAGATACACTCATTTTCATAGAGAGACACTCGATTTTTATTTTATAATGAAGTAGGCATCCTTAACAAAAGTTGTTGAGTGGGGTGAACATTTTACATTGCCATATCAAAAGTGAAGATCTGGAACATCTGGTGAACAATCATGTTAAGCTATAAGAAATAATGAATTATCGCTTTAATGGAAAATGTTTAACGTGGTAGGTATATGTGATAGCTTTTACCTGCGGCTCCGCCCGCATGGTCCAATGGAAGCAACTAATAGTTATGAGACATTCTATTAACGTGAAGTAATATAGCCTTCCTCGATAAAAGGATTATCCAATACAAAAAGATTTTTTAGTACAATCAAACCAGTAGCTTCTGAAACTAATGTACTTTATAATATGCAATGTATACATTCAAACAAATGAGCTCAACTCAACTCATGATTTTAAATTTAAGGTATGTTCCACGCGATTTTTTATAACTTATAGCATAGATAACAAACTAATATGTGAATTATTATTCACATCTAAAGGTTATCTAAAGGCAAAATAAACTTATTTTTAAAATAATTTATAATATTCCAAAAATTCATAAACAGTAAATGGTTGTCTGTAAAAAAATGAAAAATCGGATACTTATATGAATTGAAAGGAATTATTATCAATGAATTATCATTATTTTGTATAATAGAAAAAAGAATTATTTGAAAATTAAGGTTTTTTTCTATAAATTTACATTTATTTACACTCGTTATATTATTATTTTTTTCTTAAATTATACAGATTAATTACAGGTAACAATGTATGGATAGATGCGTCACAAGCCGAACGCATAGGTCAATCGTGCCTCTCTATCGTTTGTTCCGCGCTCTCGTTTGCACGCTTAGCTCAGACGGTCCGTGACAATGAGTCATGCTTTTTCGTGCGTGCAGCCAGTGTTTATCGATTTATAAGACATTATCACATCAAAAATATATAATAATTAACTTATAGACCTTTACGTTCAGTTTAAATTTCATAATAAACTTTAATTTTAAGCCATAGGCCCTATAACTAGCGTAAGGTTAGAGGCGAAAAATTTGTGTATCGCTATTTCGAATAAAAAGCAATATAATCGTAGCAAAAAAAATATTAGAATATCTATAGAAAATATTTTAGCAGCAAAAGTTAAGTTATTGAAAAGAATCACAAATATTTCGAACAAATAATTTAAAAAGTGTAAACTTTTTAGGAATATTTTTATTCGTTTTAGTTGTTTAGTAGATGGGCAGTAAGAAAAATACTTGTGAAATTATTTTTCCACAACTATTACATAATTAATATTAATTACCACCGAAATGCTTTACCAAATTTACGATGAAAAAAAAAATATTCCTGATAGTTTTACAATACCAAAATATTTTCAAACATTGTCCGACTATTGTTGACTGGTGGGAAATGCAATACCTATCTTTTTTACCTTACTGAGGTCCCCTACGCATAAACCACCGTTGATTCGTCGATCGGGTTATATCCTGTATAAAAATTCCCGAGACTGGGACTGGACACTAATTACTGGACATTTTAATGTTCTATCCGATATTTAAATAAAAAATTTAAGATAAAACAAGTTTTATCAATGAGAATGAAGTCAAAAGAATATAAACAAAACTTTGCTATTGAAGCCATTTGAAGGTGCTATTATATTGTACGCGGAAAGCGATAAAACCTGCTAGGTTTCGTTTCAATTTAACAAAGCGGAGTTAAGTGACTGCTAGGGGGTCAGTGCACGCTACTGAATAGGACGCAATAATACCTCAATCTTGGAATAGATCAAATATACTTAGAACAAATTATGATTTATACACACAGTGACCTATAATATATGACAAATATGTATAGAATATACTTATGTATAATTTTTTATTTGAAATTATGATGTTAAATCATCCGTTTTGTAGAATGCTCATTGCACTTTTTATATAATAAATAGATTTTGTTATCAACATTTAGCACATCGCGCTAAAAATTTAGCCTTAGATTATAATATCGTTATATTATAAGAATGGCTTCTTAGTATATTAATAAATGTAACTAGTTTTACGTTTTAATTATAAATTATTAAAGATGTAAAATCTTTATCCTAATTGTCGTTGCTACTTATCGTAATGATGTAAAGAAATACTTATACATATAAGGAAGCCCAATGGTTCCGTGGTTAAATTAAACTGCACGTTCTCTACTTGTACGCCTTGGCGTAACGTATATTCGAATAATACGTAGTTAGTTTACAATAACAATGATCTTTTATTGTCAAATTATACGTATGCGAAACTGATTGAGTAAGGAGGAGTAAGAAATCTCCTGATAATGAATGAATAGAAAAAATACTTGTACGAGTGTCAGTGAAATGCTAAATTACATTATATTTTTTTAAATAGCTTGAAGAAATTGATATTTTGTGAATTTCCAATCATAGAAATTCTATATTCTGTTGTATGAGGGACTTAAAATGCAATAATAATCTTCATAATTATGTTTCCAGGCACAATATTGATTTTATATATCTTATTTCATCTCATTAAAATCAACGAATAGCTTTTGGAAATTTGTGGAAGTCTAGCGTCATTGGTGTTTATAGTATGAAGTGACAAGTGGCAACTACCAATAGTAAGGTTCCCTAGATACCTGAATGGTATCTCTTCTCATTGTGCGTGACCCTGCGATGTGTCCGACGATTTCTGGTGTGCTGTCGGCTGGTAGCGCCGTCGCCGCGAGGTCCACGAGGCGGTTGATTGCCTGTTGTATAATATGTATTACCGATATTCATATAAGGCAAAAACTGGACCATCTTCATAGATTGTTTTCCTTCTTCTTTATCAAAACACATTTATGATATATATTAAATAATTAAGCACGAGTGTATTGTTTCTTACGTAAGCAAAATAAAGTAAAAAAAAATCATGAAACAAAATAGATGTAAATATTTTTTTCGAAAATGTACTTCTGTATTCATTAAATGTATATGTAGAATTGCACAAGGATTATGATAAAGTTCAATGATCTAATTCAGTGTCTGATAAGGGCCGAGGTGAGTGCGTTATCAGGTGGCGCAATGCAGGCCCGAAAATGTTCAATCCGTCTAGTATTTCGAGAGGTCGACGATCAATACACGTTGTGAATAACAATGTGACACTGGTCCTCGGTAAATAAATAAGAAAATAATAAAGAATCCACTTCCGTATCTTTTAATATATAAAAATATATACAAAAATATTTTTTTCAAATTTATATGATGATTCAATTATTTAATTATATAATAACAGATATAACGCTATAACGATGTATGGATAAAAGTATGGTCGTAATGTCTCTGAACAATGACATTGTTATGAGTCAAGTAACAGCAATTGAATTTATTTCTTTGAAAAGATTATTTATTGCTTACTACTCTACTCGTACGTACTCTAAAGGCATAGGTTATGATTTACAAAAAATATGAAGTTTAATTTAATACAAAAAATATTTACTCCGTATATTTTTAAATTACCAATGTTATATAAACTTATTGCATACACAAATATCTTAGTATTTTAATCTCAAGATAATAATAACATTTGTAAAGCATAATGAGTATAAAAGCAATTGGGCTTAAGTAATTTGTCTAATGTAATGTTGAAAAATAACCCGCCATTAAATACAAGTATCTACATATAAATAACACACGTATAGAACTATTGCGTAAAATAAACGAAATTACAATCATAACAATACAACATTGACTGTAAGAAAATCAAATGCTTCACGCGCAAGATATGAACCTGAAATACGATTACAAATTAAAAGTACCTCATCACGTTTCACCTCGGGCCAAGGTTCGACAATACGAGAGTTGCACCGCAAGCAAAAAGCTGATTCATTAATGAGTGCCAGATATCTAGTGGAATATTATTATGTGCCATACATTATGATGATATAGTACCATGGTGATAAAATGTGGTTGAAGTGCGTATGGGAGGAGTCACCAACTAACTAAACCATGTATAATAAATAAAATTCATATAAAACAAGTGACATTGCAATCGACAAACGCTGGACCTCGATTATTAATTGTTTAGATTTTCTACATCAAATTTTTTTCACTGTGTTTTAGAATGAAGGTCAGGTGGTCTCATTACTGTAACGATTTCAAATATCTATTTATTGATCGTTGAAATACTCTCATTTTCTTTACATTATAATAACAATACAAAGAAAAAATATAAACCTTTTATTTAACAACTGCATATTTTGACATAAACCGTTTCATAAAAAAATTTTACATAGTATATTTGAAATACAATAACTAAGATTTTAGAATTACCTAAGGTTTTTTTTTTAATTATAGCATAAGCAAATACTGATACTAGTTCAACGCTCGCAAGCTAATTTTAAACAATCAGGGAACAGATTTAAAATGGCCTCTTCGTTTGACCCCTGTTGGGACGATGAGACTCGAGACGCTAAGATCCCGATAGCTTTGCGAGAGTCCAGCATTCATCAACAGCGACCACTTGACATTTGACCCTGGAGACACTTATATTGCGACCTTGGACTCGTAAGTACTTTGGGTATTTTGAACAGAATCACGTCAAAAACACATAATTTATAACAATAGTCTAATAAAATCGGTAATTATGAGCTAAATTTGAACATTTTATTAGATTTAATACTACTAATAATTTTAAAAGCTATTACTGTATATAATTTGAGTTTTACCTTGAGATTGCTGCTGAGCTGCATAAGGTGCAAGAAGTCGTGTGCGTTTCTTCTCATATCCTTTTTGCGTTATGTCTCCTGTAAAGAAACAAGACAATCAGTACTGAGGACATGTACTACACACAACCTTTTTCATATAACAAAAAGTTGTTTATATCTTTACACTACATAAACAGATTTCAACTGGTCTGCTGAGTACTGGTGTCACTAATTGAAAATTTTCAGCTGATCTTTGTAGAGCTATTTTGCTATATCTATAGTCTGTTATCTGACGAGTATTCTGTTATTCCTTTTTCACTTAATCTAAATTCTCCTTCTAAGATCGTTCAATCTTACAAAATGTTTAATCAGTATAATAATCTGTATATATAAATAAAATTGAAGTGTTGGTCTATGATTTCAAAATAACCGTATTTTGCCAAGTGCACATAGTTATTTACTTGATACCAAAATACAAACAACCAATTTTAAAATATTTGTCAGTTTGTCTGACAGTATCTGGACTAGTCTCCGGAACAGATTGATACCGATTGAATGGAGTGGATGTTCATGGGACTAGAACTGAGTGACAGTAAAGATTGTGGATCAACATATAGGCTACTTTTATACCATTTTTATTATTTGGGCGGTGTCGGGATTTATGCAGAAAAAATACACATATCTGTGTATAGATAAATATAAAATAACTAAACATTTTTCTTATATTGTTTTTGGCAAATAACATCCTGAAAGTGCAAAACTGTATAGATTTTTTACGACAAATCAGTCTAAAAAAATCTACTTCAAATTAATAACTTTTTAATTTATGAAACGATTAAACTATAACAAATACTTAATGTTAAGAAAAGATTACATAAATACAACATTAAAAACTGTATTTAAATCGGTTGTCGTTTCATAGATAAGCGTGAACAAGCAAGCACACAGACAAACAAACCCACAAAAATTTTAAATACTTTATTTTAGGTTCTATTATACTGGACAATGTTAAATGTCCCCAAATGACGATTGATCCCATTACCACCTAATCAGGATCTGGTGATAGAAACCCTCGTCGGCGACCATACTACTTTTCAAATAGTTTTTTATAATAATCATATATTTGCTTCTTTTAGTCATCTTCTGATGACATTACAGATCTGATGATGATAGGAGACAATAATTCAACTGTTAAGGAGTTAAAGGTTAATATTTTAAAAATCTTTTTTAATAGGGATTTAGACAAGGCCAGTTATATATCTACTACCAAGTTATTTATTTGCGTAAGTTGATGATTGTAGGTATACTTCACCAAGTTATGGAAATAACTTCTAATGATTAATTGTGTCTTTGTACTCGCCCATATTCACTTATATATTATGTAAAGTAATCTTTACATAATATACAAGTGAATATATAATGCATAAATTAGAAGTCAATAACAATGTAGCTATTAGGTAGGTTAGGTAGGTACTTGAAGCGCCGATGAAAATGTTAAAACTAATGAAAATAACTTAAATTTTTAACCGACTTCATAGCAGAGGAGCTAAGGTTTGTACAAAAATCCACAAAAATAATTTCTATTTATTTTAGTTATATTGAGGAATATTCGTTTGTTTCTTTTAAAATTGTAAGTAGTTGTAAGAGTCGTTGTAATTTTATAAAAATAAATACCTATTTGAGTATATTAAGGCCTACATTGAGCAGTGGACAAGAACAGTTTGACGAGTATAATAAATACATAATGTTAAAGTAATATTTCTAACACCATAAGTTTTATTTTTGATGGAATGTATGTATGGAAAAAGACAAGGCAAACGAGTGTACGGGTCACATAATGGTAAGTGATCACCACCGCCCACGACCCTGTGTAACATAAGAGGAGTTACATGTGCGTGGCCGGCCATTAAGGTATAAGGGATAGACGTGCTTTTTGAAGGTATCCAGGTTGTATGACCTGTAATCATTTCCGCAGATAGGAAATTTCACAATTGCGTGCAAGGAAGTTCCTACGAAACCACACAGTAGTGGAGTGCCACTTATCCAGATGGTGTGTATGGTACTTGAGTTTGTGATGTGTATTGTGCGGTTAGAAAATTCGGCGGCAGGCACAGCGAAGAGACATCTCTACGCGAAGCCAATGTGTCAAGCTTTCACAGATTATTCGGGCCCCAACGATTCGATCATTTTATTTGAGAACAACTTGGCCTTGCTTTTCAGATGATCGCGATACTGACAGTCACTGGAAATGCTAAGGCCCAATGTGCTCATACTGGGTGCGGCTATAAGGGGAGTGTTTTGGAAAACTGACGACACGACAAATGGGATTTTTTAAGTGGTTAAAGACAAAATTTTATTTCGACCAGAACGTTTTCCCGAAAATACTTGCGCGACCGGTATACACAACGTCTACTGTGCTATCATCTGCATAGCAATGAATGCTAGAATCCCCTAACATGTCATTTATATGCAGACGAAACAGCATAGGGGAGACAACACGCAGCCTTGGGGAACGCTAGCGATTACAGGCATATATTCGGATCAAAAACCGTCGACATCGACCTTGATGGAACTATTGAAGGCCTTCGCCATGTCCAAGGTAACTACCAGGCCCTCTCCTATACTTTCGATAACCGCAGCCCAGCGGTGGGTTAGGTGGACTATATTGACTAAGCTGAAGCGGAAGCTATATTAACTATAAACACAAATTTACATAAATTAAAAAGTAATAAATAAACTATTTAAAATAAATTCAAACCTACTCTTTTGTTCTTTTATTATTATTATTAGGTCCTTACATAATATGTTTATTATATTTAATCACAACAAACATTGGGCAAAAATGTATGGAACCTGGGACCCCCTCCAATATTAATAAGATATATATCATTGGATAGGTCACTTTCGTAAGAACAACTTTGTTGTGAGAGCTTTGTTGTCATACTTGTCCGTTCAAAGATATAGTAGTTATAAGTTTCGCGAAAAGGTCCAAAAAGTATTTAGTTAGAATGAAAAAAAAAACTTGATTAGCTGATAACGATAATTATTTATTATTCTAACTATATTCATAAACACTGTAATTATACCTATTACAAGATCTCTACTCTGGTATTTAAGGTACGCTCGACTTAAAAGATTATCTATTATGTCATTTAAAAATATTCTGGTGCATTAAACTCTTTACACTTCCCGTATACAGGTGTACTTGGGCGTTTTTGTTGTAACAGAGGTTATATTAGTTATATCAGAGGCCAGTCGTGGCGCAAGGGCACAAAGTGTGGCTACCGTAAACGCCACTGTAGGTGCGATCTCCACTCAACCTCGTGTCAATGCAAAGCGTGGCGTTGATTTCCGCCACTTAACACGCAATGCCTCCAGAATTTGGCGAAAATGGGGAACGGAGTGTCTTAATACTAAGTTCTTTGCCTACTCTGCTGTGTGCGGTCTGCAGCGTTCTGATTCATTATTATTTTTTTCTAAAACATTATGTCAAATATCTCTAAATGGACAACTGTACCGAGGACTCCTTCTATGACCTGATGAAACATATTAACAACAAGCTTCTGTTAAAGAAACTTGTCTTAATAGTTTCTCTGGACATAAAGGGAGACTTCGACAGCGCATGGTGGTCAGCCATAAACTGCCAGACTGACCGAGGAAAGTTGCTCCATTAACTTAAGAAAAGTGATCGATAGCTATCTCCAGGATCGAAAGGTTACCGTAAGATACGCCGGCGCGGAATACACCAAGAGAACCACAAAAGGCTGCGTGCCGAGATCAATCACTGTGGAATCTTCTACTCGACCCTTTGCTTCATGGATTGGAGCGTCGGCAGATTTACAGCTAAGCGTTCGCGGACGATGTCGTCCTAGTATTTGACGGCGACACGGGCTTGGAGAGTTCTCTGCAGGCCAACATCGCTCTTGCGTATGTTCAGGAGTGGGGTACGACAAATAAATTAAAGTTCGCGCCACACAAAACCCAGGCGATGATGGTAATGGATGGATGGCTCACCAAACTGTCTCTTTGAATGCCTCCCTAGTACTTGCCGGATTACTGCCGCTTGATCTCAGAGTGCAGGAGACAGCCGCCCTCTATGAAATCAAGAGGGGGGAATACGAAGCGGTGCTTGGGGACAGGCAGCAGTGAGTTGGGCCTTATGGATTGCAGCATCCGGCAGAGGGAATGGCTCTCAGATTCGATAGCCTCGATGACCGAGAGCAAGTGGACAGGCACAATTGTCAAGCAGTGCGAATATTTACAGATGGGAGTAAGTTTGAGGAGTCGATTAGCGAATGGAACCGGAGATACCAGTCTGGCGAAACGGCAGCCAGAACCAAACTGTTTTTCCCGGATGCGGCCAGCGCGTACAAGACCATTAGTAAGATAAAAGTGGATAGTACACTGACACAAGTATTGTCTGGCCACGGTGGGTTCTCCCAGTACTTAAATAGGTTTAAGTGCAAGGAGAACTCATCGTGTATCTGTGAGCCGGGACCCACATACTGTGTGAGTGTCCTGTGTACAGCAGAGAGAGAGAGAGCCCAAGCTAAAGCACAGGTGGGAAAACAAAAGGACCGATAACTTGAGTAAACTGATAAAGGACAAAGAGACCTAGGATACATTTATAGGGTTCTGCAGAAGTGTAGGGAGTAAGTAAAGTTAATAACAAAAACCAATAAAAAGCAGCTCAATTTAAACAACTCATATAATTAATAAATATAATTCAATTACAACATATAAATTTAGAATCAAGATATAACGCAGCATTACAAAATTTCTAATAATGTCAGAGAGACAAGAAATGTAAAAAAAAAATGGACAACTGCGACAACAAAGTTGAACAGAAGTTGTTCCTATTAAAAAGTAGGTCTTTTTAATAGGAACAACTTCTGTTCTAATGACATATGTTTTATTGCTATTGGATGGTGGTTCTTCTTTATCTTTTTTTTCTTTCTTCTCTTTGGTTAGCTATTTATTTACACAAGTATTTATGTTTCGCTAACCGTCGTTCTTTTGTTTTTTTTTTTCTAAAGAAGTCATCCCTATAAAATCACTATGTTGTCCGTCTGTCCGTCAAGAAATTTTATCTCAGGAACGCTTGGAAATATCGAGTTGACATTCAAACCATATACGCAGATCTACGGCTCCATGATTTCTTAAAAAAACGTAATACTTAACGGTACTTTCGGTTGACCTAGAATTATCAAATTTAGCAGATAGAATCTAGATGTAGTACTTGTTTAGTAAAATAATATCCTTAAAGGGGGGCTGAAATTTGGTATTTGGTAAAGCCTGAACTAGCGTACAGGTGAGCTAAGCTAAGCTTGGATTTCAGAAAAAGCTCGAGACCACCAATTTTTGTAGGGAACCCTCGGTGGGCGAGCCCGACTCGCGCTTGTCCGATTTTTTTCTGTTTGCGTGACTCAGCGTACTAAATGGAAAATTAAAATTTTCCCACGAATTGCGTGAAGCAAACCGACAAACGCGCGTCTACTGCTGTGTTACATTACTTAACCGGCACAATAATGAATGGTTGTTAAATCAAATCATTACCTGTGGTGAAAAGTGGATTCACTACGACAACCGGAATCGCTCATCGCAATAACTGGACCCAGGGGTCAGTCAAAACCTGCCCCAAGCGAAAATTGACCCAAAAAACTTACAAGTGTAAGTGTTTGTTGGACTAGCCGGTGTCGTTCAATACAGTTTTCTTAACTCTGGCCAGACGATTACGGCAGACGTCTATTGTCAGCAATTGCAAGCCATAGTGAAAAAAAAACGCTAGACCACACACTGCACAATAAACCGCCACCAAAATATAAGAGCTTCAATTGTAATGTCTAAGACATCCACCGTACTCCCCAAACGTTGCTCCAACAGATTATAATTTTTTTCAAAATGTCGATAACTTCTTGCAACGAAAAAAAAATAACTACGATGGGGCAGTCAAAACCGCCTTTCTTTAAAGGCGGTTCGGACTGCTTTATGGATTTTATTGTTTCCAGTCCGAATAGTTTTTTTAGTAAAAGGATCAAGAAACTATTTATGTATGACATAGCAAAAGTGCATAGATACCAATGGTTCATACTTTGATCAAAAAATATTCGGCTTTTCGTTCCTCTCATACCAAGCGCCAATTTCATATGTAAAGACCTAATATTGTATTGTTTACTTAGTAACAAAAGTTAAAAACCGTTAAATTTTGTCACAAACTATAATTGATGTTTTTACAGAACTTTATAGTCTTTTTATTCACTTTCATTACCTCCAATTTAATGAAATTCTTTCAAGAACTCCATCGACGTGCTAAAAGTACATTCAATAATATCTAATACTAGCGGCCCACTCGCGGCTTCGCTCGCATACTTCTTATAATTATTTTATTATGCTGAATTTGCCATAAGAAAATCAATATAAATTATATAATAAATACAATTTATACATTCAATAATTTTGGAAAATTCCAAGCACTACATGGCTGCGTGCTAGGACGAAATCGGCAGCAAGGACACCCCCCGCAGGACTCGTGCCTATGCTTACGGACGTAAACGTAGCGTTGCATTATTTTAAATTTACATTTTCTCAAAAAGTATACGTTCAAATTACATGTTATAAAAGTTTATAATTTTCTTGATGATGGAATAACTTTCAGTCGTAAGTTTAAAATCTTTATCAAATAAAAAACGTTGAAATATCAGCTTGCCATTTTCAAATATATTTTGTCACAAAATGCCTTCTTTGATTTATAAGAAATAGATATAATAAAATAGAACATTTCTTCCATACAATGTACTGACATATATTTTACTATTTTTGCAGCGCACACACACACAATTCGATGGTGTTCATTATTATTGTTATTTCGATATTTAAGGCTTATTAAGACTTACATCATAATGTTATATATTATTAACCTATAGCACTTCTGAAGAGCATAGCTTTTATACAAAACCAAAAATAAGTAAATCGGACCAGTAGATCCAAAGATCTTAGCGTTTAAACAAACAAACAAACAAACAAACTCTTTCGCCTGTTATATTAGTATAGTATCTAATATTTTTATAGATTTGCTTATAATTTCGATTTCTAATTCTTTTCTATCTGATGGTGTAAGTGGTGGTCGATTATAATATGACAGAGAAAATTTGCACATAAAGGTCATGAAGTTAGCAAACTAACAATATTTCCTTTCATTCTGTGTAGGCAGCTCTTCATTGCTGATTTGGCCAGGTAAGCTTACTCCGTATTTCTTAAGAAGAGATCCCATCCCTACAGCATTTTTTGTATAATATTCACGTTATCCTGCGGTCTAAAAGCGTCGGTATTAGAACTGCATTATATACGACCAAACATACAATTACGCTAACATTTCGCCGTCTCATCAATGCAGCTGAGACATCATTAATTATATTAGTGCTCAGCAAAGAGCCCTTCCACATCCATTTCGTAACTTCTGTCTGTACTAAGCATACTTCCTAGACATACCACTTTTTCTTTTTTATTGATTTATGATAATATCTTTCCACTTACGTAGATTTTTTACTCCTTTCTTTCTTCATTTCTTTCAAATACTGGAAGCTTTGTCTTATTTCGGGCATGGCTCATTATTTTTACACTCACCGTTCAAAATGCTGATCAATGCCTGCAACTCGCACTTCGATGATACAATAAGCAGTGCATTATCTGCGTGCAAAGGTATTGTACCTTCAGGTCACCTAACTCACTCCTATGTTGATTTTTTCATTCGAGCCTCGTAACCAATTAATATTTGTTGATTGGTTACGAGGTTTCCCTCACTTCAAATTGCACTACAAAAATATTACTATTCTTTTGATTATTTTGTGCCTAATATTAATCTTTTTATGTTGTAGGTAGTAAGTACTGTGTACAGCTTGTGTAACCAGCCTGGCCATATATATATTTCTTGGCTTCGTATCATATATTTATTTCTTAAAGCAATATTTATAAGAGCAGGTCTGTGATGCAGGTTCTTTACAAAATATGTAACGAATTTAAAAATAGCAATCTAAAGAAAATCATGTTATAATGAAAAATGCGGTGTGTGGCCTCGCGCACCATAGCGGCGTTACTCTTCGGGTGTGAGGGGGGAAGGTGCATTGATATCACTAAAATTATGAAGACAATCGATTAGATTTTTAGTTTTTTTTTATTTGAATTGCATAGGCCCCGAAACTACAGACAAAGTATAGACGATTAACGTGTAAAAAAAATACCAAAAAAAAACCTTATATTGCGTACTCTGTAGAAATTATTGACAATAGAGCAAATTGATGTACTACAATTTTATAGAAGACAAAAATATCTACAAAAAAGTTTACGATACCATGTACCATGTGTAACTGTCAGAGTTATGCCACAATAACTAATTTTCAAAGGAAAAAAATGTGCAAACTAATTAGAACAGAGCCGCCATCGTAGTGCAGAGGGACATTTACAAATAAATTAAATTTAAATTAGCTTCACGCTGTATCCCGCACACAGCAGGGTAGGCAGAGGGAACCTAGTGTTAAGACACTCCGTTCCCCACTTTCTGCCGAATTTTGGAGGCATTGCGTGTTGAGTGGCAGAACTCAACGCCCCGCTTTGCCTCGACACCAGAGCGAAGAAATGGAAATATAAATTTAAGTAAATATTTCATATCCTCGAGTGGGGATCGAACCCACAACCAGTCGATTTTTACAGTCACACCCTGTGCCGCTGCGCCACGACCGGCCTCAAGACAGCAAGAAGCCTCAGACATTTACAAAATATATATATTATTGTGAAAGAATAAAAAGAGTGTGTAATCCCTCTATAAATATTCAGTTTTATATTCTATCATAATGAACAGCTTTAAAACATAGATAATTTTTTCATTTGAGAAAATACTTTGTTAACTATAAAAATGTTGGTAGTTTTTATAATTCTAATAGAATTAAACACCTTTCTAAAAAGTTATTTCCTTGCATGCATTGTAATAACTATTAAAAGCTATTAAAGAAAAAAGTACATTCTCATTTATATAAATATATTATATATTATTATAATATAATATATAAGATGTTATATGTTATTTTAATTTTTATCTTAAAATAAATAGATATAAATAAATAATTATAAAGGTCAGTTATTTAATTATTACACCATCATCGTGACGAATGTTACAATAAAAAGTAAATAAAAACAGTTAAATCGATTTTACCGTGCTCGCGTCTTCGCTCTTTAAATCAGTTAAGCCGTTTCTGAGATAAGCGTCGACAGACAAAAATTTTAAATATGATTGTTTCTGGTTTTATTCCTTTGTTAAATGTCCCCAATAATAATTTTTCTAATGAAAAGCGAAAATGGGTGGCATTAGCATGGCTTATGATATTTTTAATTTGGTAACTATTTTGCTCTGTATTTGTATATTATTTTAAGCAATAAAAATATTCAAATTAAGTTAAATTATTCTCAAATGTGATATTTTGTAATTTATTGTAATTGGAAGCTAATTAATTATAGGCATGTAATATTCATATTAATTTTATTTTTGATTATCTTTTTGATTATCAATGTCCGTATAATTTAGCATTGTCTACATGATTATGACACAATATTAAAATGGTTGAATTGTGAAGAAAAGTAAATATACAACTGAACCTAGAATTATATTAATTACATTATAAATATAATAAATAAATTCAGATTTTCGTTTATGCATAAATAGAAAGAACAATGTTTCAATTATGACTTTTTTTTCAGTTTCATGATTTATTCTGCATGTAAAAGTGTAGGCAGGGGGAGCCTAGTAAAACACTCCACTTCCCACTTTTCGCCTAATTCTGGAGGCATTGCGTGTGCGTGTGAAATGACACCAGAGAGGCGAAATGAAAATGTTAAATATTTCATTACCTTGAGTAGGAATCGAACCCACAATTTGTCACGTTTACATTCCTGTCCCCCTGCTCCACGACTGGTCTATCTATAATTTTAAATTTTTAATATGTTAAATTTATTATAATTCTGATAGTCTATTATTTTTTTTTTATTTTTTTCTTTATTTTGAAAATTGTTATTGCACATGGATCCTGAAGATAAATGATTGAGCAACCAGAGTTGATAAAATTTTGTATTTTTCTTTTGTTTGGAAGTTTGATTAATAGGCCATATAAATAAATAAACAATTCAATTTTTTTTTATATTTAAGAAATATTTTAATGACAAAAATCTTTCGCAGCAGCAAAATGGTGTTAGTTAAATTATTAATACACCACACTTTGAAGAACACAATAATGAAAGAAAAAGTTTACAGTAGTATCCAGTAAATTTTGTATTTATTTTAGTATTATTCGCATTGCTTTTATGCTAGATCTTCATAATCTAATTTTATATCTTTTTAAAATATAAAATTACACAAGGTTGCTACCTATAAATTTTGTGATTATTGTTTTTATGGGAATAGCAAAATAAGCCAATCACATCTTTCAAATGTGGAAAAAAAATATTCGCTGTGCCATTTTTACTCGAAAACTTAAACATTTACCATGAATTATACAGTAATTAATATTCAAAAAATCATTTTATTCATAATTACTTTGAATTCTTATATATAGTGAAGTTCAAGAATAACTTATCATCTCCATTTATTACTAATAGATTTTAACAGTAGAAACTAGAAACAGGAGCAAGCAGTGCAAAAGATCACATCCTATCCCAAACTATCTTCAATTCAATTCTAGAACATACATAGAGGGCAGCACTTAGAATTATATTTTATTTGGTGTCCCTAAAGAGAGAGGATCTTGGATAATTGAAATAAGTGTTATTCAATCTTTATAAGCATTTATTAATATTTATTTTAAGAGTCCCTGGCCTCATCACCATACAATAACACCCTTACAATCCTGCAGTGAATTTGTGGAATGCTAGGTATTTATTTACCTCTATATATATTTTTGATTAAACAATGCTACTGGTAATATCTATTAATTAATGTTTCTGAGGAATAATGGGAATGACAGACATTAAGTAACCCACCCTAATAGCAAAAGAAAATCTTTACATATTTAATGTTAGATTTACCAATTTCCTCAATTTCTTCAACCTCTGCTTCCTCTTTTATTAAAGAATACAGTTGTATAAAGCTGTAAGATTATTTCAAATACTATCTCTTCTTTTTTTCTTACATAATATAGAAAAATTTAAAAGTTTAATTATAGGATATTTATAATAACATGTATTAAAAAATTTAATTGATAAAAATTAAATTTGCAGGTATTTCAGTATCAGGGGAATATATATAAAATGTGTCTTCTGGTATAAAATGAATAATACTGTATTTGTTTTCAGCAAGGAAATGAAAATAAATTCCCTAAAGTGGAAATAGAACATACAATCTCACACAGTCACATTTTTATCTTTGCTATATATTATTAAGAACTAGTAATCAAATTGGCCTTGTAATTTCTTAATTATTTTTTTTACTTTAAAGCAATTATATTTTTAAAATTTTAAATATGTCTAAATTGTTTTCTAAAATCCCCTGAAGCTCCATGTTTTAAACAATTCTTTATAATGCTTTTCTTTATTTTTATTATATATTATTTATTATCCCACACATAGTGAGAAGTGTCTTAACGCTGGGTTCTCTCTGCATCTGGGAATCAAGCATTATGACACTCCATAATCCACTAAGATAGTTCTGTTCACTATTTCCTCCATTTTAGTTAATTAATTATTTAATAAAACATTTAATTCATTCATTTATAACAACTAATAAATATAAATGCAGATAGATTTAACTATTATTGTCTGTTATTCTAGTAAACAAAACTAAACATTAAATTATATAGTGTATACATCATAAAGTGGCTATAATAAATAGAATAAATGGATAAGTTAAAGATACATAGGTTAAGCTTCTAACTAGCAACTAGCTAAGCTAGACAAAATCAAGTCAATTTTGCATTTGCTAAGCTGTTTAAACCTTCACTTGCATATCACTATAAATTTTATATAAATAAAATATATAATTTGAAAAAAAAAGAAAATTCACAAATTTTAAGCATAAATTGTAAATAAAAATTGTGTACATATAAATATGTATATAGTACATAATAAATATAATACATTAATGATATAAAATACATTGCAAAACAAAAGTATGCACCATTATCATAAGTACGGCTTCCAAGTAGCGTGGACCAAGAAGCGTCAAACAAAGTTCTACTACACAATTACGAAGTTACTTAATAAATATTTTAATTCAAAGGCAAAAATAAGTAATAAAACTAAATCATTTTGCATGAGAAAAATTGTGATAAAGTACTATGTAAGTTCGGGATTTACGTTTTTGCTATTAGAATTCCATTGGAATAATAAGGAGACTCATTATTTATCGGAAAACATATCAGCTGTCATTGATTACGTCAGTAAAGGTAGATGCTATTGTGATGAACTTAGAAAAAATTGAATTCAATATTGTAATATACATTCTTAAAGTTACGTTTAGCTAAATCAGACAACAACTTAAAATTAACAAATTATCGATCTGGGATTCGTACGACTAGTTAGTAACTGCAACTCTTACCTTCAGATAGCTCCAAATCCAACTCTGCCAACTTATCTCTTATCTCGTCTGGCAATTTTGATATATCAACACTTAAGTCAGCCATAGTTAAAAAGCACTTTTTCACATAAAACAAACAAAGTTAGCGACAAAAGTCTAGGAAACCATCGTGACATCTAGCCATCTTGAATTTTGAATATTCTCTGTCCAGCACTAGCAGCGAACTGAACGCAATAGTGCTTATTTTGCCCAGATGGCGCCACTTATCTAATTGTATGTTCTTTATTACAAATATTAATATCATATACTTTACTACAATAAAAAAAAATATATTTGTAAGAACGATTTTAACAAATCTTTCAGATTCATTAAATTAAATAAGTATTTTATTAAAATAAATACATTATTGTAATGCCACTGGAAAAAAAAAACTATTTCAAGTATACTTAACTATTAATATGTGTTAATTTTAATAACATCTTTATCATAATGTTATTGAGTAAAAGGTATTTCTAAAATATTAATTATTGATAATTACCTTGTGTAAATATGAGTTACTTTATATTGGAGTATAAATAATAAAAAATGCTTGGCAATGCGAGTCAGGCACCAAGAGTTCCGTATTAATTTCAGGATTATAGGTCAATGAAAAGTACAATTTAAAAAAATTGATAAACTTCAGTACGTTGGCGCTTCAGTCCGAATCGCACTTAACCGGTTTTTTTTCTTCTTTTTTTGGTTTTCATTATAATTTTCTTTTTTTTTTTGGTTTTTTTCCTTTACTTGTATTGTAAGTTCTCATTTCATGCAAATTTCATAATTGTAGGATCACGGGACACTAAAGGTTTTGATAACGCGATGAATATAATACAAAATGCAGCAAAAACGATGCCTAAATGCTTGTATCTTTTAATTGTGCTGAGCTGGATATTTGGTATTAATTTCAGCTTAATACCTTCTCGTGATTTTTACGGATAGACGGACAACAAGGTAATCACATAAATTTTTCAATATTTCTTTTGAAACACGATAACCTAACATTTTGAAAGGCGAGCCATTAAACTGCAATTATCTATCAACATTTACAAAAATTTATATATATATTCTCACTCTTATTATAAATATTAATTTAATAACTAATAATCATTTATCTTGCAAATTTTAAGTCTTTCATAGATAAGTTAAACGCTTTCAGCAATTGTATAAGTTAAATAATATTTACACAGTCGTATTTATTTAATATTCTAAAACCTATCAACGATAAATAATAGTTTTGGTCTGCTATAATTCAAAATATTGTGTATTTTATAAGACTAATTTGATTAAATACAGATGTCAATACGATAACTGATTGCTATCTTTAATTTATTCCAGTTCTGTTATGATTTTGAGTGTTAATGAATTAAAATTTATCATTCTTTTAACATATCGGTTTGTATTTACATATTTGGTAGAAAATTGTTTTCTACTGTTAGGTTATCTATGTATAGACAAATATATTTTAGTAAAAGGTAACATTTCTTTTAATTTATGGAAAATTGTCCGATAGGTGACGCTAGGTGTTTTCTTCTACCCGTCATTCTCAGCCTAGTTTTTCTTTTTACATTTAGTTAGATGGTAGTTGGTTGTAAATTTATTCTTGTAATGGCTGCCACACTAAAGGTATAGCTTATTGGTTATGTCATGTTCAAGTGTCTTAAGAAGGGTGTGTTTAATATATAGCTCAACAAGTGTTTAGAACAATGATTGTATGAAAGCTGTTTTAATATCTGTCTCCCTGGACCGTTTCTTCTTTCATGTTTCCTTTTTTGGCAATTAAGTTATGGACTCGGCTTTTGTGCATTACATTCTATAAAAACATAATCTATGCTACGTAAAAAGTGTAAATCGGGACCATATTGAGTGTCAAGTGAATTGAGGATATTTAAAATGACGGATCCAAGATCGTCGTCTGCTCTATTTAAAAGAGCTGAGCAGTTGAAAAGATGGGAGGAATCTGATACCAACAAACAATCTTCCATGCCAAAGCGAGCATCTCGGATACAATTTTCATCAGGAATAGTGTTTTTGGCGGCATGTACATCAGGAGACAAGGACGAAGTGCAGAGATTATTGAAAATGGGCGCAGATATAAACACCGCAAACGTGGATGGTCTGACAGCACTGCACCAGGTAAACTGATCTTTAAAACTTGTTTATTTTCTTAAACATTCATTTATTGTTATATGTTAAAATTACATATAACACACATGTAGGCAATGTACCAAAAATTTTATAAATACAGATGGATATCTTAAAAACTTCTTTAAAATTGTGTACACAATGTACACTCATTCACACAATTATATGATTACATACTAATTTAGGACCTCTTTTTGTTTCTGTTACTAGTTCGTAACTTTGTGGTATTTAACATTTTATTCTAGCGGTATTTGAGTGAATGAAATAACTATAAACTTCTTTTTAATCTTTAGTTTTTACACACTGATGCCTTTTTTTATTATGTATAAGTTAATGTGACTATTGATGTGTATTATGCGATATAAACCAATTGTAATTTTTTTTATAATTAATGTCTTTAAGCTCTGTTAGTACATAAAAAATAAATAGAATGTCATTTAGGAGGTAGTTGTAGCTTGAATTGTGATATGGTTTGCTATTAGGCAATTTGAGGTGATTCTACTGCCAAATACATGAGGAAGCATTTTACAAATCCCTTTTGCTCCGCTTCTAAAGTACTTGAAAATCCTAGTTAAGTAGGTAATAGTGCTTGTGTGTGAACATTCAATAATGAATAAGATTAGCAGAGTAAAATTAAGGGACAAACTACTTTTGCCTTAGAATATGAGTAGAGTATATAGAGAATTGAAGTGGTATGCTGTTCTGAAATAATTTCAACAGGTTCTAATGATAGTTTGAAAAACTAAAAATGAAGGTTCACTTTATCCTCTAGCTTAAAGAGTGGTTTAAGACTAATCAAATAGGTTATTATTTGCAGTTGTATCTCTAACAAAGACTGTGCCAATATTGTAATTTTTGATTTAGGCAATGAATGTGAATGCTCATAGATCACTTATCTATAAGCATTCAAACTATATTGTACTTTTATGCTTTATTAATAGCAAAAACTGTGTCTGTGTCTTTTTTTATGCTTCACACTGTATTCTGCCTATAGCTAGGTAGAAAAAAGTATGCTAGTTTTAAAAAACTTTCTGATGAGTTCAAAAAATAAGTTAATTATCTGACTGCAATGCACTGGTAATGTGTTTATCAGCCTATGTGTGAATGTGGGTTTTTTGTTTCTATGTGGCATTGGTATTGGTGTTGTAAGTAGGGACCACCAAATTTTACCAACTTTGATGATTTTTTGTTAATTGATCCGTCTTAATCTTAAGATTGACACTAAAGACATGACAATAATAAAAATATACCACAGCAACAACCACACACCATTTTATCAAAATTAATTGTTGAATAGGTATTCAATTGACCAGATTGGTTCTTTTCATGATTTTTCATTTTAAGTAACTGTTTAGGGCATTTAACAATTTAGGCAGTGTGTTGAGTGTTCTGCCACTCAACACACTATGCCTCCAGAATTCTAAAAATATATGTTTGCGTGAGAGTATCAATGTTTACTATATAAAACAATATTCTTAAGTAAAATTATAGATAATCTTTAAAGAGGCAGATCCCTTTTTTAACAATCATCAAATATTTATTGAAGGTTGAGTCTGTCTCCAAAAATCCTAAAATTTCAGTTTTAAAGAATATAATTTGAAATTTGGTTCATAATACTATATGTTTCTTTTCTAAGATACTAAAAATGAGAATTACAAATGAAATTGTGTGTGTAAAAGTATAAACAGGAGTATAACTTTATCAATGTTAAATAGTATTTGATTTAAATAATGAATACTTTAGTTATAATTTTCCTTAGTTTAATATGTTAAATTTTTACTTTAAATATATGATGCTTATAAAACATTATATACAAAATCTAATAAGTAAATCAAGCATACTATAGATATTCATACATATACATTCATATGTATAGTGCTTTATTAAGAAGTTTACTTAAGCCATATTGGCTATATTGTAGTTTCCATATAAGCCATTGCAGTGCATTGGGTTAGTATCTGATTGTATACACAATGTTTGTGACTTTCATGCTCTGTTTAGGGACAGAAATTTGGGAAAGACAGCTGATGGAAAAGTAAAAGAAATAGGAAGAAAATTAACGACAAATATATTGTATATCTATTAAATTACTAAATTTTTTTATTAAGAAATTATCAATTTTCGGATTTTTCCTTTTATTTGAACTATAACTTTTTTTATTATTGCCAAAATTTTGTAGAATGGGAATTCATAGAATATGAGGCAACACAAAATCATAAATGCTTTATGCTTGCATAATCTTTTGTTTACATTCACTAAGAAGTTTATTTTTTTTCATGCTTTAATATACTGTAGATATGGATATTTGATATTAATATCAGCTTGTTACCTCTATGCATTCTCGAGAAAATGACAAATCTTCTAGCTGCTACTTCTTATATTTTTTTTCAAAAAAAAAAAAGTTTTATATGTGTCCAATTATTATAGTATACTATACTATATTACACATAGGTAGTATTCCATCATTATAATCAGTATTTTTTTTGCATTTTTTATTTTTTTCTGCAGTCAGGTTTTATGTATCATAATTTTTATTATTATTATTTGAAATGAGATCAATATTTATTCATCTTTTCTGTTTATGAGACACAAATCTCTTTGCCATAGAATTGTATATTGATATCATTGGCATCTTTAATATTCCTCTTTTCGTCTCATATAATATGTATATCAATTTTCCATAATGATATTTATTCTTATTTTAAAATACATTTAAAAAAATTACATTCTATATGAATTTTGTTAAACACTAATCTTTCAATTATATATGAGATTAGCTTATTCACATATCGAGTTCCAAAAATTTCTAAGGAAAAGGGTTCAATAAGAGTACATTGTTTTCTCAGTAGGTATCTAATATTTGATCAGATAAAGTCTATCTCTCCTAGTATTATTAGAAGATTGGAAGTTATATGTGCCTTGCATTATAGCATCTTTATATGAAATTTTATCTACTGCGCTTATTACAATATATAGATAGATTATTTAAATTTTAAAATAAAACTGTTTGTATGTAAAGTTGGTTTACAGATGATAATTCTACATAATAACATCATAAGAAAACTCTAATGAAAAATTTGATATGTTTTGGATTAAATGTTTTCACTGAATTATTTTTGTTTTATACAGTACAAAGAAGGAGTTAATTGAAAATTACAAATATTTCGACAAGTCCACATTTATCTGCACTCGATAATTCAAATATTTTTTACTTAAATTATGCTGATTAGTTATTTGTAGAAACAATGTGCTTTTTAATTAAAAGTAACAATGAATGCCTCTCTATCGTTTATTTGTTCCGCGCTCTCGCTTGCACGCTCGGCTTAGGCGGAACGTGACAGTGAGTCGTATGACTCGTACGTGCAGTAGGCGTTCATCGATTTATAAGATGTTAACACATCAAAAATAATTTATATAGTGAAGTATCATTATTTTTTCATAAAATTTAAAAGAATTACGAGTTAGATGTACGTATGTATATAAATAGTTGTAGATATTTAGGTGTAAATTATATAACAGATTTCTATAAAGAAGAAAATATAATATAATAACTGTATATATTATCTTTTAGATATTTAATATCAAACTACTAGAGTGAGAGTTAAATATAAGTTTAATATTGTGTATGAGTTTAATATGAAATATATTATAACTACTTCCACCAATCATAGTTTTGTAGAGAATGCGGTACTGCATGTCACGTGTGTTGAGTTTAGCACTCGGAATAACTTTCGATTGTTTCGACCGACCACTAAACGTCAGCAGTCCAGAATTAGAAGCTGACAGTGTCCAATGCTGTATCTATATAGCAAAACACATTTTAGTAATTATGGACTATTTTTTTTTGGTTGTTAACCGATGAGATGAATTTTGCGATCTTATAATGATACCTAAAATATTATTATTCATCCCTTCGTTTTCGTTATTAATTCAATGTGTTTCCTACATTTAAGTATGTTAAAAGTATACCATCATACACATTATTTTGCATAATCAATATATAAATTTGTATGTTTTTTTCTGTTTGTTGTTCAGTTTCAAGTACTATTTGTTAATAAAGTTCTTAATTTAAATTCTTACGGAGTATGGTATGTTATTTTAAGACTGTATGTATAATTATTTTATTGAAAACTTTGACTATTTTACATTTTGTATAAATATGAAAATGATATTAAGGCTTTTCTTTAAATTTTGTTTTTATATTATACATAAAATAAAAGTTTAAATGAAATTTGCTATTAAACCAGGTAAATGTCCAAAATATAGAATTAAAAAATATTTATATTTTTCAATTCTTACGCAATTCGCGTATTTAACTCATATCATAAATACCATATTACAAAAGTTAAAACAGTGCACAGAAATAAATAAGGTCTTAATATTACTTGGACGAAAAATAACTAACTGAACAGTCAGCGCCAGTATAAGTAAATTAACAAATCTTAATAGACATAATTAATATGACCCTAGATTGTTCACTATGTAACATGACATCTGCAGAGAGTTTAAACAGTCATAGTACGAGATCACGCTGCAAAAATCTGCAGGTTTCTCATTTTTTAATGAAACATTTTTTATGAATACATGGTAGTAGTTTACACCATAGTTGCTTCGCAAAAATTTAACTTTTAATTAAATGTATGATAATTAGTTTTTGTTAATAAATTGTAGGTACATGTTTCATTAGTGAACCTGACATAACTTGGAAGAAAATTATGTAAATACCAAAAAAAATATGGTTGCCCGTTCTCAGTCAGCCGCAACCATGGGTTGCCAGGTGTAATGAACAGGTGTTTTATTGTTAATTATTTGTACTTGAATTATAAATCAAATTAAAATTTATTCTTTTCTCTACACTATAACATATAGTTGCCTGTAAAATAAGTGCTCGTAATTTTTTCTCATTCCGGATGACTGTGACCAAAGGAGACAAAAAGCGCGTGCAGCTTGGCGTTATAAGAATACTACATAGTAATTCAATTGTAATTTTCTTTCCTAGCCTGTACTGTCCCTTCTATTTTGTGCTATTAAAACAAACAAACAGTCAGGCTTGTAATAGTCCAGCTCGTCTCGCTATCTCCGTTTCGGTCTGCCAATTCTCCCTTTAGAGTTTGGCATCAGGCTAGTAGAGGATTTCGCCCAAAAGCAAGCAATGTTACAATTCTTTCAAGAGAAGAACTCGCTACCTAGATTCTGTGTACAAAATGTTAAATTCCGATTTTTCCGGTTACCATAGGAATTTTAGAAAATCCTTCCTCTTCCTCCAATCCACAACAAAATGTCCTCGACCACCTAATATTAATGTACACCCTGATGAAAATTTAGTTATAAAATTTTGCTATACACATTCAATTTAACATATATGTTAGAAAATATAAAAGTAAAAATAGCGCGTGCTCGAAATTCGTAACTATAATTTGCTTGTGTTTTTTAAGCTTTCAAACTGATGAAAAGTTTAAAATACATTTAATTATTTAATTTATAAATATGTAATGTTTTATGTAATAAACTATAAGTAAATAAGTAAGTAAGTATAATTATTAAATTAAATAAATATTACAATTTATATTACATAATTGTTCTTAATAGGAGCTACTTTCTTTTCGTAAGAAAGGCAGGATAATGTTGTAAATAACAATGTGGCAACTAGATGGTGCCCGCAACTTCACTCGTGTAGACTTTGAGCCAATACCATGCCGTTTCACTGCCTTCAATTCTTCATGTACTAAGAAAATGTTCTAGTTTTCTTTTGATTTTTTTATATGTATAAACTCTTTAAATATTATTAGCTTAGATGATCGCTTAGAGTTCCATATCAGACGTTCTAGATTTTTGATTTTTGTTTACCAACACAAATATCTGATCGCGCCCAATGACTTTTGCTATGACGCCATTTTCTTATATTTCACAGCTTATTCAAATTAATTTATCCTGTTTGTAGTTAACAGAGACTCAATAGTTTTGGAGACTAGCAAAGCCTCAAAAACCTAAATTAAAATGTATGCCGTTGTAATCAACAATTAAATTTAGATAGCTTTTAATACATTTTCATCATATTCTATTCTTTTTGATAACCTGATGTTCAGACACGCTCTATTTACTTTTTTATTATTCATATAGATGTATTTGAATTCTCATTTAATCTTCATAAATCTCACAAAACTTGCGACTAAATTGAAGCAATTTTTTTTGAATAATAATTTTACTTAATAAATTCACTTAATTATTATTATTTTTGCTATTAAAGAATACTTATCATGTGTACCAAGTGCTATAAAACTTCATTTATTTTTATAAGTATATTTCAAAAATTAATGCTGATTTTACCGATCACTATACTATTTTTATACTAGCATTTCGTATGTGAACGCGCTAACCGTATCTAGAACACCGTATGCGCCCTATTTATACGCACGATCTGCTATATAAATGAGATAAAACTATTTTATTGATAGTTTGGAATCATTTTTATTTACATAGTAAATTATGAAAAGTATTAAGTGAAAAATATAAAAACTTAAAATTATTATCAAATAATATAGGTGTCTTGGAATTAAGTGATCAAATGGGGACAGATTGTGTCAATTCCTTCGTAAAGTGTAAGAATAGGTTCCTTATAAACTAAAGTTCGAAGTATTCTTCGCGCTAGACTGTGATCACGTATTATACCTATTTCTAATTATAAAATCATTCAACTAATAAATGTATATTGCGACATTAAGATATATAATAAATCATAATATAGGATTATGTCACGATTGTAGATAGGATTGCCGGGGAAGTGCAACTTTTGAAAGTCGACAAATTTAAGTTAATGGGTGTAAGCACTTATTTTGTATGAAATTAACTACAAATATAAGTTTAATATCTGTAATATAGTTGTAAATTTTTCTTTTTAGATTTTTTCTGTGTTGAAAGCGATTGTAGATCTAGATTTTTGATATTAATTTCTGCTTGAAGGACGGATAATAAAATTATATAATATATATATATGTAAGGGTGCTGTTCTTCTTTTTAAGTTACGGAACTTTAAAAATGACTTCAAATGCAATTAAAATTGGGACCCAAAAAAAATCATTCTTTCGTGTAAAGCTATCGATAAAATATAATGAAATAACTAATATAAGATAGTAGAAATAATAAATAAGAGAAATTTACTACTAATTATTTCCACTTTCTTCCTTTTTAAAACATCTTAAATAAACAAATCGTAATATTGCTAAATATACAAAAGCAAAAATTATAATATTACGATGTTTTTAGTAACAATATTAATAGTGATTGCTACGAGTCACGATTGCCATAAGTTATTACAAATATAAACAGCTGGGATATCTATTTTACTATCACAATTTTGAATTATTATTTTGGCAGCGTTTGATCACGGATGCGTTTTGTCTTCGCTGTATGCTGCGCGTTGTTTTATATTAGTATTTATAGTACACGATACTCTTCTCATTAGATAGTCCGGGAAATTAGGTCGATGACTTCGTGAACTTCTAATTTGAAAAGTCTATATTTCGTATTTCACGTTGCCCGTATGCTAGATTTGGCAAAAAAATATATCTTGATTTATTAATTATTTCCTTATTTATTATGAACATAATTTTTTTGACATAAATATAATAAATAAGTGAAATAAATTATTTTGTAATCTGAAAGCTTGCTATATAAAATAGAATTAAAGATATACGTGTGTGCATACGTTCAGCAGAACAATATCGAAACAGTGACCCAAAATGTAACGTCACGTAAAAATGCGTACGACCCATTTATTGACCTAATGCCTGAAGTTATATATGGTTTTAAATAAATTTAATGCTGTCATTGACCGACCCACATATTTTGTGGTGGAATGATGTATTGCCGAAATATACAGGCAGCGCCGTGTAAATTTAGACACTGGTGGATTTTTTCGAGGTCACACTAGAGACAGCGAAGAGGGACTCGTTGATATTAATTACGTCATAGGCTGCACACGCGCCGTAGATGTTTTATTTTAGTGTTAATTGTGGACGTAGGCACTGATCTCACTGATGGCAAATAGATCGTCGGGTTGCCAAGGGCTGTCTGTATACGTCGATACAAATTTGTGGCTAGAATGTTTTTATTTAAAAGTTAATTGGTTATGTCGTAAATTTAGTAGGTATATTACTATTAGTAGCTTTAGTTAGTCAGTTCTGTTGTTGTTATATAGTTATTTATACATATACTTTGTTTTCTTTTTAATAATATTTTATCATCATCGATGATATTCTTCGATTTCTGCAAGAATCGTGCAATTACATGTAGGGTACCGAACACATTTATATTTAATAAGTAAATTGTCATTATATGGGTGTTATTCGTTAATTTTATATAGTTCAAAAATGTATTTATGCGAGTACTGCGAAAATAACACACACAGATATATATATATATATATATATATATATATATATATATATATATATATATATGAATATGCATTGCGATAGTGATGTGATAATGCTTATTACTATCCCAATATATTGAAACTTATTTTACAGCCTTTGCGATATCTATATTTTTTAATAAGTGAAAAGTGACGATAAGTATATAAAATATAAAACAACCTTGAATAATATTTCTTTATCGTCTTACATACTGTCTCCTGTTCATGTCAAACTCAGAAAAGACAGTTACAGATCTTGGGCATCTGTAACATCTGGAATAGTGCCAATTTCCAATTTATAAAGTACCATATGTAAATATGATGTTGTCACAAAAATTATATAAGCATTAGTATTATTCGCTTATGAAATTACTTCTTAATACAGAAAAAATTTAGTCAATTATATTATAAATGCAGGAAGTACATATATTCATCAACTTACATATGTACGTATATGTTGTATGATTACATTAATATAAACATATTAAAAATTATTGAGAGGTCGTCGTGGGGCAGTAGCAAAAGTGGGTTCGATTCCCACTCGAGAAAATTAATTTTATATTTATTAATCTTTTAATTTCTTTACTCTGGTAACAAGACAAAGCGCAGTGTAGAGTTCCGCCACTAAATTCGCAATGCCTTGAAAATTGTGGCGGAAAGTGGGGAACAGAGTGTCTTAAGACTAGGTCCACTCTGCTTACCCTCCTATATGCGAGATACAGCATGAAACTGAAAAACAATTGTTTCTAATTTTATTTTTATAAAAACTGTTTTATGTTTAATTATCTATTCAATGATGCTAACTGAAGCAACGGCTATAATTATTTTTCCGCTATACATAGAAATACAGTATCTTTGTAGTACTTAGTGCCTTAGTGATGGCTGCGTCCAGAGCAACGACACGCGCCAGCGACTGTGGCACTGACCCTGTAGTGGTTCCGTACTGTTGCACAATGCACTTAATGTACTATACTAAACGTATTATAAAAACACATTACAGTTTGCACTGCAGCTTTTTTAATTACCTTATTAAATTATTTTATACTATAAATATATCTACTATACTTGCGGTTGCGTGTGAAATAATTTGCAATATTATGACATGGATAATCCATCTGTGTATATTATAATCAGGCAATTTGCGAAAAATGCTAGTGAATGTAGCGATTTTGCTATTTTTGTATTTTGATAAAAGTAAGATCTGATTACTAAAATTAACACACTAAAATAGGATTTGACTAAAACTAACTTTGGCAAAATTTTGCTGTCTTTATGAGCCTATTTTTCAATCTCCCTTCAAAAGTAACTTTTTTGTTATTTGTCATATTTTAATACTAGTTAATGATTATGTTTTATAAAAAAAAATATACATTTTTACTTACCAAATTCCTTAAAAGGTTTTAACGTTTAATTTTTATTCTGACTCCTTTTATAATACTTAAATGAGTATAATTACTTACAGGCTTGCATTGATGACAATTTGGAAATGGTCGAATTTCTGGTGGAGCATGGAGCAGATGTAAATAGAGGAGACAATGAGGGCTGGACATCCTTGCACGCAACTGCATCGTGTGGTTTTATTAGTATAGCTAGGTAATTGTTATTATTATGTACTGCAGTAACTTATATCCATTTGTAATATTACCAAATTAGGTATTATTATAAAACAATAAAAACTTACAGATGTCGAGGCATAAGTTGAGCTTTACCTATGTGTAATGAGAGTTTATTTTTTAGAACAGCAATAAAAAAAATCCAATACATTAAGAATTAAATATGTAACACTGCTATCATCACAGGAGGTGTAGGCCGGTTGTCAAAAGCAGTATAAACAGGTTTACGCCAAGCAAATGACGTTACATCTACACTATATTGTACACTTGTAAAGCCCAAAACAACAGAACACATGCACAAATGTAAAGCCCCTTTCTTTCCTTTTACTAAATAAAATTTTGTGGCAAGCCATCTATTTATTATTTAAGGACATATATTGTGAAAAAAATAGATCAATGATTTCTCTTTAGCGTCACGATAAATATTTGTTACTACTGAAATAGTTTGTAACTCGTTTAATTAAAAACAGTTTATAATTTATTAGTGTAAGCAAGGGATGACTCACTTGACCCTGTCACGTTAGGGAGTTCCTGTTTTATGGTCATCCATTATCACGACTCATTGTATTTTGTTAATTGTTCGCAAAGCATTGACACTTTTGAAGACAATATTATTTGTTATTCATATATTTGTAAGGATTATCAAGACACGCGTTAGCGTTTCAAACCAAGTTAAAAATGCGCAATGTGTATTTTACACGTATCATTTCCAGCTACTTTTGAGTCTTCCATAACTCGTAACCAATTTGTCATGCATGATATTTAGAACATTTGTTAAAACTCCCTAGTTTGTGATTTATTTAGAATTTCGACAATTTAAATCTAACGGTTGTTGTTGGTACATAGAGCACGAATTTTAACCCGAACATAGAACTCGGCACCTTTATAGATCTCCCATTATTTTGTCGATGAAGTCGAGAACTGCGCATTACCCAACATTTATCTGAACTTGACTCCATTTACCCGTTTCACATTTGTTTTTTAATAGGATAATAGTAATATATGCGCACGATATGTTATAATAATAAATTTTGTTGCTGCTAATAATTAGCTTTAATTATTACATTATATGGAATCAATTAAAATATCGATTGATAAATATCGTGGCGCAGCGGCACACCGACTGTTTTGGTTGTGGGTTCGATCTCTACTCGAGGAGATGAAATATTTGCTTAAATTTATAGTTCCATTTCTTTGTTCTGGTGTCGAGATTAAGCGCGGCGTTGAGTTGTGCTACTCAACACGCAATGCCTTCAGAATTCGGCAGAAAGTGGGGAACGGAGTGTCTTTACACTAGGTTCCCTCTACCTACCCTGCTGTGTGCGGGATACAGCGTGAAGCTGATTTATTTTAATTTTGATTAAAATATAATTCTTGTAATAATATATATGTGATAGAATAACGCATATTTATACGCTTATCGTTTTTAATTATTAATTTAAATCAAAGACCTAATTTATTAGATAAAGTATTTTTTATGAATTACAATATTAATAAAAATTCTACTATTATATTTCAAATCGATAGGCATTTGATATTATTTGTTGCTTGATTCATAATATACCATGTTTCAAATTTTATTGTTTTGGAATTTCAGGTACCTTTTAGAAAATGGAGCAGATGTAGCCGCTGTGAATTATGATGGGGAACTTCCAGTTGACATTGCCGAGAGTGATAAAATGGAGGAGTTATTGCAGAAAATAATTGATGAAAAAGGTTTATATTGTATATACGCATTTTATTATAACATAAATCAAATATGAACAATTAATGAATGCCGCTACCATGTAAATATTAATAATATTTCTTTTGTTATATTACAGGCATAGATTGTGAGAAATCACGCAGTGCCGAAGTTGATACGCTTTTAAGCGACGCCAGAAATTGGGCGGCAAATGGATATGTTGAAGTGAGGGATCCTAAAACTGGCGGGACGCCGTTGCACGTCGCTGCAGCCAAAGGATACATTGACGTAAGTTTTTGTATATCTAAAAAATAAATATATATATAGATAGATTTTTTATCTCACACTTTGCTGACCGCCAATTTTACGCAGAAACTTTATCGCGTCACCGGCGAATCTACATAGAAACTATATCATAGCACGGGCAATTTTTAAAAGGTTTTTTTTGTTGAGCTTAACTTGCAGTTGTGTAACTATTATTTACCATTGTACTATTTTCCTGTAAATCGATTTACATGAAATTTAGTATTCATCCTTAGGTCTGGTGACTCTATACTAATATACTATTGTATTACAAAATCCAAGATGGCTTTTACAAAGAAATAGCAGACTTATATATTTTTAAATCACCCTGAACATGGCTATCCAATGAAAGGGCTTGGCTAGACGAATAACTCATACTATACAATAAATCCAATAGCCTAACATCCCAGGGCCCCCAGGCGTCATTTTAGCAAAGCTGAAATTTTGAGGATTATTAGTTTAATATGTAGTTAAGTCGGTGTACATACTTACTAAATTGAAAGTGGGGCCCTTTCATAGGTCCCGCTAACTAAAACGCTCGTATGTAGTAAAAATGTATATTTATTATTACCAGCTCCTTACGTAGGCTTTTATTCCTGCCAGATGTCTTAAAGATTGTTTGAAATTGAGGCAAACTACGTTGTACTAAGAAGCCAAAATTTTATGTATAATATTTACGGCACTATTTCTTTTAGTATCCACTCATTATTCTCAGGACCCAGAATGGCCGAGGGGTGCTTCACATGAACATTGTTCCAGACACTTGTTATATAATTATGGCAACTTTATCGTGTCTGGGAGGGTATTTGGCCCATCGCATTAGTCGGGGTGTTTATAAGGGGTTTACAAATAGTACCTTAAACTATGAAAATTTGCAATATTTTGTTGACGAAGAATGAATTCGACTCTCACAAAATCTTCAAAATCACTAGTATCTATATTTTGTTCAGCATTCAGTGGCCACGAACGTGACCTTAGCTCGTTTGTTTAAAAAAAACCAGTCCCTAGTGTTAATACACTCCAATCTCCAGAATTATGACTATGACTTTCTGCACGTCCCTCGACTATATGCCATGGAGTTGAGTTTGAAAACTCCGTCACCCATCTAAATTATGTAGAGGATACTTAGACAAGAACAGTCGGAAAAGGTATTAGAAAATATGACATGGCAACGTCAAAGCCCGTTCGAAACTCGGGAACTGACCATCTTCACAGCAGGCTATGTGGAATGCATTAGAGGAAAGCTGGAATAATATTTTGCAAGAAACTCTAGATAAATTAATTTACAGATTGGTAAAACAAGTCATTAAGTGCAAAGGAGGATATTTCGATGAAAAATGTGTTTTAACTCTCTTGTGTGTGTTTTGTCAAGAACAATGTATTCGAAAAGACTTCTTTATATTAGTATTAAATCTTGTGTGTAACTTAAAAATAAATCATATTTGGCAGACTATTCCCTCAATGATTATCTTTTGGTTTAAAATTCTTAGAACATATTATCTGGAAAAATAAAATTTCGGACAGACTATCAAAATATTCTTACAATATTTTATCGACTCTCCAGGTTTATACCGCATAGAGATAAATGACTTGCCTCTTAAATGACAAAAGCCTATCGGTAATATTAAGACCTGCATGTGTCTGAAAGCTTTTCAAGTCTAGTCTGTTTCCGAACAGTTCCTTCCTCGAAAAAACAGCGTATGAGAGAAACAAAATGATTAAGTGCTGTTATTTATATGAGTACATCCCTCATCTCTCCAAACGCGTTGTAAAAACTGTGCTGAAAAGTGGGACGTTGATCTTTCTAGAGCTTTCGATTATATGTCGAAGAATTAATAGCTGTACATACAGTGCAATCTGATGTTGATGATCTGAAGGAGGACTTTACGTATAATTAAAACCTGGTTCAGTCTGTAGTTACTACATTTCTTCGTCGATCCCTTTTTGTTCAGCGATATGAATACTAAGCGTATCCAGCCTCAGGGCCAGGCCTCCTTCCTATCTCTCAGACGCGATTGCAAGTAGCGTGCTGTATACTACTGTGCTGTGCTTTGTGTTCTCCTATTGCTTGAAAAATGTTCATTACGATGTCGTCATCTCTTGCAGCCTTATTCTTTTTGAGATGGTGGCAAGTGAAGTTTCACTTTTCAAAATAATAGTGCAGTTTGCAAAAGTGTAGAAATATAACATGGTAATGGTAGGATCTTTTCGTTCACCTATAATTTTCTTTATTTCCGTTAGTATTATTCTGTTTAAGTTATCGATAGCAGGTTTTAGGTGTTAATTCCTGATGCGAACCTTTTTAAGAAGTCTGATTTCTTTTTAACTCTAAACAGATGTTTTTGATATGCTCGTATCAAGGGGAAACCGCAGCATACGCCTCATTCCGAAATCGAGTCGTAGTAGTATTTTTGGTTATTTAGCGATAAACATCGTGAAATGAAAAAAAAATCCTACACCTAAACTGTTGAGGTATCTTGATAAATTTCTTTAGTATGGGTATGGGTTTAAAATATTTTGCCCTATACGCTTCCACACTGTTTAATCACCTCATTTTCAGAATGAAACACGTTTTCCAAATTTCAGTTCAACTTAACACTGGAGACTGGGCCTAATTTACATTTCAAAATTAACCCACACTAGCATAGCAAGTGAAATAACAGCTTGTTAAAATCTAAATACTTACAAAGAAACTCTTTTTTGTACGAAACTACTGAAGTAATGCGTTGGACGTTTTTTGGTTTGTTTAGTTACAGCACAAAAATATCAATAAAGGTTTCTAATACGAGCTACGTGCATACATACGTATAAGTACAGTAGGAAGTTTTTCAAAAAATATTTCAACTTCCATATTATTTTGAAAATAAAATTAGTCGTAAATTCGTGAAGCATTGTGGAAATTGCATAATATAATTCAGCAAATTCATTTTCTAGTTGTATGCCTTAAAATATCTTACATCTGTTAATTGGTTACTAAATATTTTCTAAAATTATGAATTTTAGATTCAAAACTGCTATATTGATATGTAAAACGATAAGTTGTAGTAGAAAATTAGGAATTTGATTTGTAGAAGTATGAATTTAAAATGAAACATTTTTAATATATATTTAGATAGATTATTTACTAATATAGACTTTTTTTATTGATATCTTAATTTGTATTCGGTTTCAATATTACATTTTCTCTTATTAATTTAATTCTCTGCCTACCTTGCTATATGCAGAATACAGCGTAAAGCTGAAAAATAATAACAAAATGATGCTTATAAATAGGTTGCACAAACTCTATTAGAACAATGTGAGGTTGAGCCGGACTGTGTGGACTACGAGGGTTGGACGCCGCTGCACGCAGCCGCGCTGTGGGGACAGAAGGAAGCTGCTGCACTGTTGCTTAAATATGGCGCTGATCCCAGTCTTAAGAATTACTCGGTAATTTTTTTTATTTATTGGTTCGTCTTCGCACGTGCAGCTAAAACTAAAAAAGGTTAAATGTTTTTATGGTTTCCGAGATTAGTGTGTACAACAGCACAGATAAACAGAGAATAATTTTAAAAAAATCACTGTTTAGGATTTTATTACATTAATAAATGCTTCCAATAAAATTTTTCTCTCATATTTCTTCCATGAATAGACAGCGATGAGTTACAGTTTATTATATGTTTTATACGATATATTATATTTTATATTAGACGGTATATACTATTTTCTATAGTGTTAAATAATTTTATTGATCTGAATAATTATATTTGTTTGTGTAAAGGGTCAAACATGTATGGATCTGGTAGACCCGAGTATATCTACGTGGTTGGCGGAGGCCTCGCTCAAAGCGCCGCGCCGCGTCAACAACAACAATAATAACAAACGCAAGAGGAGCCCACCGCGAATCGACGTTAAGAGAGTTGTTGAGATACAAATTGCTGGACAGACAGATGTTATTAATGGTTTGTTTGTTTATTTTTATTGAATTTTGCCTTGTGTTAATATATGTAGGTTAATTTTTTCCTGCTTAGCATTGTACGCAGAGGGATCTAGTGTTAAGAGACACCATTCTTTATTGACAAGCGAAACTCAATGTCGCGCTTTGTCTTTCAAACCGGAAAAGTGAATAAAGTTAAACATAATCCTTTTCCCAGATAAGATTGTTTTGAGATGAGGCATCGAATCCACAATGTCACACAGTCAGACTTTGGCCCATTGCGCCATGACTTCCTTTCGTCTTTATATTGCTAATGTCTAAGAAATCTTTGCTTATATTTTATATTAATGGCTACCATATAGGGGCTAGCTATATGGGCTGTATTATCCCAATATTATTTAATTGTATTACAGATAAACCACCAGCAGCACCAGAAATAATTCCCAAGATATCGGACAAACCCCCCAAAGGCCGCGCCCCGTCGCCTGAAACTACTGAGCCCGCCGAAAATATTACTATAGACGAAGCACCTTCCTGGCGCAGATCCGCTTCATTTAGGAATAGGCAACAAGATAATAATACACGTAAGTTTTTTTTAGCTTTTGTTTATGGTGTAAACAGAGGGAACCTAGCGTACACTATGTTCTCCACGTATCGTCCAATGGTCGAGACAATGTAAAAACTGAATGCCGCACTTTATCTTCTTTATAAAGCGAGGAATTGAAAATAATGTATTACCCTTATTGGAAATAGAACCCTTGTGGGTTTAACAATTAGTATATGAGTATGTGATAGAAAATTCTGCTTTACATTGTTTTTTCTTGTTGGTATGGGAATAGAAAAATAAAATCATTATCTCCATCTGTCTGACGCAAAATAATTTTTCTGAACACCATTAAAATGATACATATCTTTTTATAGATTTTTTAAAATATATTTTATATCATCTTTATATAAATATTATTAAACATTAAAAAATGCTTAAAGTAAAATATCTAAAAGGGATATTATGCTAAAAATTGATTAAAAGGGATAAGATATTATGCGTACTATATTATATCCTCAGCTTCACGCTGTATCCCGCACACAGCAGAGAAGGAGGAATTGCGTTGAGTGGCGGAACTCAGCGCCGCGCTTTGCCTCGACACCAGAGCGAAGAAATGAAAATATAAATGAAAATAAATATTTCACTTCCTCGAGTGTGGATCGAACACACAACCAGTCGCGTTAACAGTCACACTTTGTGTCTCATCGCCACGACTGGCAGAACATAACACAACAGAGGCCAGTCGTGGCGCAGAAGCACAACGTTGAGGAGATGAAACATTTATTTAAATTTATATTTTTATTTTTTGGCTCTGGTGTCGGGATACAGCGTGAAGCTTATTCTATTCTTTATATTTTTGAATAACACATAATTTCGTTATAATTTAATTGTTAACAACAGATAAAGACGATAGGTAAATAGATAAAACTCTTTATTGCATATGTAATGAAAATAAAGCATTACACAAGAAAAATAAAAATGATAAATGTAAAATAAAAATGCTGATAAAAACACATTTTTGCCCATATAGGTGATATGTATAAATAAATCAATCAAATAATGACATTATTAAAAAAATAACAAATTTTATATCGGTTTTATATTTCTATAGTTTTATTGTATGCGTCACCATAAAATATAATATAATAATAAATCATTATGTAATGGTAAATATTAAGCTACCAGTGCATGAAGAGATTCATCAGTCTAGAACTGACGTCATGCATTTATATAGATGTATTGGTGTTAAATATAGTTGGTTATCAATCCAATGGCTACATTTTATTACTTTAACACCATTTTGCCATTTAATAGGTTTAAATTTTATGAATATTTAAACTCCTAATGAATATAATGCAAAACTAACAGCTTGATTAATATTATATTATATTCATGTAATAAAATAAAGTCAGTCAGTGGCGTAGCGGCACAAAGTATGACAGTAAAACCGACTGTTTGCGAGGAGATGAAATATTTACTTAAATTTATATTTCCATTTCTTCGCTCTGGTGTCGAGGTAAAGCGCGGCGTTGAGTTCTGCCACTTAACACGCAATGCCTCCAGAATTCGGCAGAAAGTGGGGAACGAAGTGTCTTAACATTAGGTTCTCTCTGCCTACCCTGCTGTATGCGGGATATAGCGTGAAGCTAATAATAATAATAAAATAAAAATAAATCATTTAATATAATTCATTACTCTTATTACTTCAGGTGACAATAAAAAAGATAATAATAACTTGGATAACGACACCATATTGAGAAGAACACACAGCTTCGAAACCGACAAAACGTGAGTTTCCTTTTATACTTTATTGATTATTAATTTATATGTTTTTTTTTAATATAGTTTCAGATTGGATTCTATATCTTTTTAGCATGGAATATAAAAATTTACAAAAATATCGTCTGCGTCAGCTTCAATGCTTTGTTTGTGATCGGTAGCAATTTATGGAAAGCTATTTTCGTTGACTTCGTGTTCTTTAGCATATGAAAATAGAACTCGTAAACTTAACTATTGCTTGTTTAAAGTACTCAAATAAATCCACTTCAAATATGTTACATTATTTAATGTTTACTGAATCGTTTTTATTTTACTTCATATTTCATAGTTTTGTAACTGTGAATGATATTTGTTGAACGTTATAAATGAAAAAGCTCTTGCTAACCATTCTACTTTTATACTAATGTAACATAAAGCTTCAAGTCATTTGTAAATAGTAATATTTCCTAGGGATATTTTTTGTATTTTAAAGTTATGATAATTTAAATTCATTTTTCCATATGATCATTTATATTACTATAAAGAAATATAAAAAAAACAATAGTTGCATTGTGACATTTAAAGAATTGGATTTGGAATATTATCATATTCAGTAACGTAATATAAACCTAATTGTAATAAGATTTAGAAACAAAAACGGATAAATATGAATTATTTAATTGTCCATTTTTCATAAATAAATATATATGCGAATATGCAACTGTTGTACTAAATCTTACACGGCCAACTAACATTAATAAAGAAGTCATCTAATAAAAGTAATAAGTCACTTTCAATCATCTCTCATATTATATTTTTGCTATAAAAACAAAGATTATTATTTGATGTTGCTGCTACTTCTTTTCTAGTGTTCACTTTGTACATTATTGCGAGAGAGTATGTGTTGTAGTCCGCGTACAGCAGAGTTTCCCAACCTGTTTTTATTGTGGCTCCCGGATTATAAATAATATTTTGATATACCGCCACTCCCCGCCTACTTTTACGGTTTAAATAAATAAAAAAAACTAACATTATTTAAAATACTTATTTTAGAATAAATAAATCTAATAATAGAATTAGTTTAATCATAATAAAAAAAAATAAAATTAAGTAATTAAATATATTTATTTATCGAAATTGATTTACATTCGTGAAAATATTTGCTATTCTATCTTAAATGCGAACGCTTTACGGCTCTTTTGGCATCTCCTTTCGCCTCCCGTGGTTGGGTAACTCCTGGTGTACAGTGTACGTGTATGGTGTATGTGTATGTACGTAGCATGGTTGTGTGTGAACAGTTTCTATCAGCGCTACCGCGACGTGACGGCACGTATAAAGGCGTCGTCGTGTCCGTCCATACCGCCGGCGACCGTGCCCCCCGCCACCATAGCCAAGAAAACAACGGAGATTAACACCACTACTGAGAATACTAACGAGGACGTTCACACCAGGTGCTGCATTCTTCACATTGGTTTCTGATTTACAAATGTTTATTACTCTACAATGTTTTTATTATGTACAAGCTATATTGTTACGACGTCTAATTATGCTGGCTTATAATTAGTTGTTAGTTGAAAATTTTACGCTAGAATCATATTTTGTGGTACAAAATTTGAAACCAATGTCATACATTTAATTTAACTCATCAACTTCAACATTTGTATTAAAACTTTCATTAACTACTGATATTCTAATATATTATATAAGTTTTAGTATATTTTAGTGGGCCATTCGTTTTTGTATTCCTATATTATTGTAAATGATAAAAAAATATTTGTTTTCATAAATAGAATTAGTCCAGCAGAGAGACGGGAGAGGGAGGCGAACACATGGAACGCTCCTTCATCTACAACTACTATAACAGCTCCCACAAACACGACTACACAAACTATTAGAAGGTTAGTTGAATGCACTTCATGTTTAAATATCATTATAATCAAAAATATTAATTAAGTATCCATAAAATATATACAATTCATATACATTTTATAGATGATATAGATAATATTTTTGACTGCACACTATTTTATTTAATATAATTGTAGGATCGTGTTTATTCTATGGCACGTGCAAATATAAAATTAAAAATTATTTCTGTGAAAACTTGAGACAAAAGTATATACAACAAATATACATTTATTTACATATATATTTGTGGTGAAATTTAAATGACTTATGTTTAATTTATGATTTGATTATGATTTATTTTACACTTTTATTATGTTTTTAATTTAGATTTGATTTTATTTCAACGAATGATTTGAAGGAAAGAAATTCCATTGTTATAGGGAAAATAAATCCAGAAGTTCTTATCTCAAAGAAATCAATTTGATTAAATATTATATACACTTTGAAGTCAACAAATATAACGGGTATTATAATATTAAAATATATTGTAATTATGGTATAAATGAAAATGTTTGTAAACAGTAGTTGTAATTAGACTTATGTAGAATAATTTAAATTTATTTTATTATAAATTTATGGTGATGGGTATCGTTTATTTTATATTTATAGAACATAAGGGATTATTTATACAAAAAATGTTTAGGGCCAAATGGTAGTATATATCGTCTACTTCAAAACTGAACGTCCTTCCACTGGACTTACATTAAAATTAGATTATCAGATAATATACGCGCAGTTTGTTGTATGTCACTCGGTAAACGTCACACAGCAAGAAATAGCAGCAAAAGATATATAACTTATAATAATAAATAATACATTTTTAAATCGCCCACGAAAAGAAAACGAGCTTGTCTCTAATCGACATGAGACGCTTTCGATTAGCATCTGTTCTTAGAAGAACTGTTATGTTATTTCATTCCGAATTCTGATTTTTTTCTCGAAAAAATTTGGCACCTATATAGAAACTAGTACATGCTAAATAAATTATTAAATGCTTTCAAGAGCGGACTTGTCGATTCATACACAGCGTGCGATTGTCTCCATTTAAAGTTAAATAATATACTGATCACTCTATCAGTTAGCTGGTCAGTGTGCAAGCGAGTCCGAAACGCACACAAGTGAAGAATTGTAATATTTACTTTCCGTTACACATTAACACAAATTAATTTAGTGGATGGTCGTTCATTTTTAAAATGGATGATTTATTTTGAATATGGTTCAGTATTTATGTACTGTATATAAAATAAGACTATGATATTTTGCATATTCGTCGTAGCAACGTTGAATATAGTATATTGTAGTAGAATAATTAATAAGTGTGTGTCAGGTGTGTATTTATTAATAAGTTGTTGTACATACAACAGCTCGTCGGAGAGCGTAGAGTCGAACAGTAGCAATTCAACGCCGAGCTCGACCACGCCCACAAAACTATCGCCTGGGAACATATTCAAGAATTTCTTCAAGTACAGACGATTTCTTGCAAAATGATTAGATAACTATTTGGACACGTGACTTATATAAAATATATAAAAAAGACGTAATCTAAACTAATCTTTCAATGTGGTAACGGTAATTACTTAACGTTAATACAAGTGTTTCTCGTGTCCAAATAGGGTATGGTTTTGTAGAGCTTGTCCTTTATGCTCGGACCTTTTGTTTTGCATATAGTAGATTCTTATTTTTCGCATGGTTGTCGTTTATTTTTTTTATATTACGGTATACATATTATATCTTTTTTTTGGTATGTATTTATAATATATTCAATGATTTTTGCATGTCATAGTAGTGAACAGTAGTGTGTGAGTAACTGAAATGGAGGTTGGCTTATTTGGTGCTACCATTTAGTTTGATAGCTAGTTTGCAATTTAAAATATATTATTCCTTCTAGATCGTTCGTGCCTCCAGTTCGTGATGAAGAGAGTGAAACACAAAGGAAAGCTCACGCAAAACGTGTTCGCGAGACGAGAAGGTCTACTCAAGGGGTAACTTTGGATGAAATAAAATCAGCTGAGCAGTTAGTAAAGAAGAAATCCGGCAATGGTGCCGCAGAAATACCACCACCGACAAGTGTCAAGAAGGAAGATCCTCCTGTGCCTGCTAATACAGATAACGCAGTAAGTAGTTTTTATACAGAATTATTAACATATAATACACACATTTTAATTATTTATATATGGTTTAATATTTTTTTAAAAAATGTCACCCTCGCAACTGTACTGGAATTTTATTTTGTAAATATAAGTAACACTACAGTTAGCAAGTAAATTTATCTGGAAATTTTAGATGCTGCTAGTATACCTTAACACGTCTTATTTTAAAATTAAATAATTTGCCTGTTTTATAATGACGTCATTAAGTATTTGATATCTTTACCTGTATTTAACACTTGTATATAGACTGTGTTTGAAGTATTTTGTTTATATAGTGACTACTCTCAACTTTGTAACTTAACGTAAACATTTTTTTTAGTAAATGTAAAAAAATATATATTTTAATATTGCAATTGAATATGAAAAATGTATGTAATTATTAATACTAAAAAGTGACTTGGATTAATTACGAGTATATTAAAAACGCTTGAGAGTAGCTACATATTTCAATTTTATCATAAAGTTACTTAAAACGTTTTAACATCTGGACATTAGTTGTATTCATATGTAAATAATAAAATAAAAATTGATTAGATAGAATGATATAAGTAGCAGTGTAATATCATACCAATAACTATTTTATTAGTAAACTGTTTTTTTTTTACTTTTATTACAAACGTCCTTTATACCAAAATTAACATATCAAAATTAACGTACCTTTTGTAAAAATAAATGTATAAAAACAATTAATATCTATAATTAAGATGCATAGGATTCTTTTTGCGGTATATTTCTTTGATCTTTATCTAATCCGGTTAATTGCTAAATCTGTGAATAAAGTAAGGCACTATTTTCTAGTCTAACCCAATTTTGTAAGCTTGAATTGGTGAAAAAGAAATAACTTAAACATAAAACTTAATTTGGCCAAATTTGTTTAATTAAAATATGGTCTAGATATGTAATTGTGAATGGTGGATGTTTGACAATGTGCGTATAGGGTCGCAGCGCCGTCGACGGGGGCAGCGTGGTGACGCTAGCGCTGGCGTGCGCGACCGCGACCGCCACGATCGCGGCCAACAGTGAGAGGCGGCCCTCGTGGCGGCTACGACTCGACACTAATAAGGTCCTTTAGGGCTTTGTCCACATGAGGCGTTTTACGCGCGAGTTTACCGTGAAAAGCTGCTCGCGCGTAAATCGTGTTCAAGAACGCCGGTACTTGGATTCGAGCTGGTCCAGATGACGATTATTTAGGGCGTGTATCGCCGGCGTCTGGACCGCCTCTTAGGCCATACCACGCGACTATCAATTGTTTGTTGTTCAAGCTATACATCTGCCATACAATCGTTACTCAGACTTCGTTCTAGATGAGTATTCATCTAATGCTAAACCGTCCATTTGTTTAACGCCTCGCTGTCGGATAAATACCGTCGAAAACAACTAGCCCTAGGTATCCCGTTTCTTTGCTAAATATTAAAAATAAAGCAATAGCTAGGTCAAGGTTTAATATAAAATATTGCCAACCAATCCGTAACGGTGTCATTGCGGGGTAAGTGAAAATACATAAAGAAAATAATACAATGGGTTTTAGTCGACATATACCAGATACTAGAATATGAATATTAAAATACATTTAAAGCAATTGATAGCCGCGTATTCGTTATATGGGCTCTGAAAATTTCGGAACTCGCGCATGGTGTGGAAGTATAACAGGATATTTCAAAATTGATGTTGCATACGTTCTTTTCTCGGTGATTCGTTTTTGGCTGTATACGTTGCAAATATTGTATTATAATATAATAAATTTCGAACTATGTTGTAAAATTTAATTACATAAAAGCTAAAATAAATAATAAAGTCAATATTTAACGTATTAAGTCATACTATTGTCAAGTTGGCATAATTTTTGTAACAATTGTATATTTTTTATTTCTCTGCTCTTGTTTGCCAATATAAATTTGACATCCAGCCAAAATAAATTCAAGCATGTAAACTATGACTTGCTCATGTAATTTTTGTGAAGTTTACTAATTCAAGAATATCTAATCATATATGGAAATATATAATTTAAAGTTATTTAAACCCGGTTATGTATTAATTTCTTGTTATTGTGTAGGATTGGCTAAAATATGTTTTATGTTCTGTGTCATGCTTTTTATGTCATTATTTGTGTTTACTCATAAAATATCGCATGCTTACAAAATGTGTGTTCATGTTTGCTTGTGTGCAAAGTGACGTATTCGTTATAGGAAATAGAATGACTACTGAAAATGTTAAATATATTAAAATTGGATGTATAAACATAGTTTGGTAAGATAAGAATAGATGTGACCCAACCTATGATTTCTAGGAAACCATTCAAGAAATAATTTTCTTAGCAAAATTAAAAGTTATAGTTTTGTTTGTTGCATTTTTATGTGAGGGTGGAGATTATTTTTTTTTAAGATACATACTTAAGTTCTATTTTAAAAACATACTATATAATAACAGTTCGAGCTGGAGGACGCGGGACGGGCGTCCACCAGGACGAGTGCGCCCGCCGCGGAGACCACCGTCACTCTGCCGCTTCGACGAGCGTCTGCTAACAACACAAACACAACCACAGCCACAACCAACGCAACAACTATAAATACATCTCCAAAGGAAGATACTCGTGCAGGTAAATGCATATGAAAATATATTTCATTGTTTCAGTTTTATTACGTTCTGAATCTATTATTCATTGAAATTCTTAAACATACCATATTAATATATCTAAAATACATTTTATTTACTTGTATAATATAATAGTATATCACACTTTTATGTATATCAAATATATTGATAAGCTATTTAAAAACTATCATAATCATAACTATATGATGATTGCTTTGAAAATGTCTAAAAACATATTTTAATGAGGTATTGCACCCTTGACGATTTCATAAATGCTGACTGTTGTTGTGTCAAAATTCTAAATCTCGATATGGATTTGAAAATAAATACTGTTATGTTATAAACTAAAAATTACATTTTCTAGTTCCTTACTACTAAAGTTATCACACATATGACACATATGTAAAATTATGTCCAAGTACTAGATAGATATGTAGTAAAGTATCCAATTGCGTATAAAAGATTATGATTATTGCTAAGGTGAAGAAGAGAAAGAGCGTGAGAGCAGTTCAGAGAGCAAGTCGTCGTCGTCGCCGGCGAGCACGCAGGCCGCCCTCAACGTGATACAGCGCAGGCGACGCCCGAAGCGGCGGTCGACCGGCGTCGGGCATGTTGATATGGATGTATGTATATTGTATACCAACTTATATTGTCTAATGGTGGTTTATGTTTTATTATATTGATAATCAAAGTGGACAGAGTGAGGCCGTCGTGGCTCAGCGGCACGAGGGTGTGACTGTAACGCGGCGGTTGTGGGTTCGACCCTATTTGGGAGAGAGGATTACTATTTCTTATTATTTTCATTTCTTCGCTCTGGCACCAAGGCGAAAGCCCGGCCTTGAGTGCCGCCACTAAACACGCAATGCATCGAAAATTTCAGTGGTAAGAAGGGAACGGAGTGTCTTAATACTAGGTTCCCTCTGCCTATTCTGCTGTATACGGGATACAGTGTGAAACTGTTAAAAAAAAGTGAACACTAAAAATATTGCGTATACAACGGAGTTCTTCCTGATCCTGTTCTTTGCTTCCGTTCATTATCAAAATATTTAAGATCTATTTCAAGCTTGCCTATCGGATCACACACATCACATCCATATGTATCCTAACAGCTTAGGTAAAGAAGACCAAGTGCAAAAAATTACACTCGGTTCTCCATTTCCCCCCAAGTAGAGATTGCAACTACAACTATTCTCCACACAGTATCTATTCTGTCCCACTGAACCATAACGAGCATATTTATTTAAATCCTTTTAAATTTAATAAAATAAATGCAGTACTGATATTTAAAATCACACATAATCTACATTCTACTTATAAACGTGATAATACGTAAAGTCAACAAATCTTATGATATTTTGTAACTTGTTGCTCACAAAACAATATTATGCTTGGGAAGTATCATATAGTGATCCAACGGTTTAGGCTAAAACCCAATAAGGACCTGTCAGAATGAATAAAATGACGCAAAGTTTTCTCGGAGAGGAAATGGCAATGAGTCAGAGGTGTGGGCTTGCGTTTCTATAACGGGATATATGTAGATTATTTTGGAAGTACACAAAATATTTTATTATTCCTAATTCATTTTTAATAAGATTATAGGATACATGTTTAAAACTGAAATTGTTTGAAATTGTCGACAGTTACTTTATTTAATTTGAAGCATTCTGAAAACTAAAAATGACGAAGTTTGGGCGTCATCTGTTCATGATAAATTCTATTTATTATGAGAAATCTTGTTCGTGCTAAAATATATTATAGAATATACAGGAGACTCGAAATCGAATATGGTCAATTTACATAATGATTTTTGATTTAGGATATCGTTAACGATCGCGGTGGAGGCGGCGAAGGAGATGGCGACATTGAAAATTTGCCGGTAAGTTTGTATATGTGTGTTTGTATATTAAGATGATAAACTTAAAATTTTACGCATTTTTATATCTATGTATGTGTCTTCTTGATATAATTAAACATAAAGTGATCATTATTTTGTGGCCTATTCTTTTTGAAGTTAAATTTCTTTATGCGCGCGAGAGCGTTATAAAATGCATGTGGCAAGGTGAACGAAAGTTGAAAGAAGATATAAGTTAGCGAAGGTAAATAGAGAGAGAGAGAGAGAGAAAGAGATAGTTTCGCATATTACAGTAGGGGCCGGAGAGAGAGGTGCGAGCACACATTTTCTTTCTTTCTTTCATAGCCAGTTACTGTTTCGCAATAAAAAAGGAATAAAATATAGATGAATCTAAAGAAAAACTTATTTCGCGTTTTCCAAAGCACACTCTAAATTTTTTACCTATTGTATCACATGCTTTTGGTGTACTATTTAATCATAATGTAAAACATATTTTAAGTAAAAAATAATGAATAATTAAAATAATTCAATTGTCAACATATTTCCTAACATAGATTTTTTTAAAGCTTCACACCGTATCCCGTTATATATCAGAGTAGACAAATGGAACCTAGAGTTAAGACACTCCGTTCTCCATTGGCCGCCGAATTTTCAAGACATTGCGTGTTGTGGTGTTGTGTGGTGGAACTCGACGCCGTGCTTTGTCTTGTTCGCTCGTGACCGCCTTGAAGCTATATATTTTACATTTAATTTGAAACAATCAAAAACAGTATTTCGTCGATGTTTAATTACAGTAAACTGGATATTTTACTTGGCGTTGTTGAGTAGAAATGTATTTTGATTAACATTGATATTGTGAACATAATTGTCTTCTTTTTTTTTAAATGATTTGAGTCGTTCTTAGTATTATCGGTCATAAATCACTCTTGTTATAAATTAGCCAGTCGAAATGAATAATCGATTTAAGTATTTTTCTTTGCCAAGATTTTTTTAAAGATGCGCCGTCATAATATAATACTCTCGTAAATTTAAGGACTCCATTTGTACGTCAAACTGTATTTTGTGGATTCGGACGTATATTGTTCATTGTTTTCTTTTTTATATTTTATGTATATAGTAGGTACATCTGACTGAAATCAAAAAAGTTGAGTTGTATCATCGCTGTGTATTGTCTACAAAAATGTATTACTTTGGAGATCTATAAAGATAGTAATTTCTTATTTTTTTTTTGATTAAATATTTATTCCAATACTTATGAAAAATAATGAATGAACTGGTAGAATCTGGTTATCAGTCATTATATAATTTTTGCAATTTTTTTGCTTGGCTTCGCGGTCAGCGAGTGATCTACGTTCTACCATTCTATCACACATACCGATATAATAAAATTTGTCGTAAAGTTATTCGTAAAATAATAAGTAATCGAGATATTATGTAGGAGATATTATCTATCTATCTCGAGTCCCTTGTCAACATTTTTTTCCTGCTATTATTTTTTTTAACTAACCTGTGGAGTGATTGTTAATTTTTTGTGTGTTAAATCAAGTTCACGCTGTATCCCGCACACAGCAGCGTAGGCAGTGGGAACCTGGTGTTAAGACACTCCGTTCCCCATTTTCCGCCGAATTCTGGATCGAGTGTAGAGTGGCGGAACTCAACGCCGCGCTTTTTGCACTCGATACCAGAGCGAAGAAATGGAAAAATAAATTTAAATAAATATTCCATTTCCTCAAGTGGGGATCGAACCCACAACCAGTCGCGTTTACAGTCACACTTTGAGTCCCTGCGCCATGACTGGCCTCAAACTACCTTTACTTAATATCTAAATAATAAATACATGGTGTATTTTGAGGTGACTGACAGATAATTAATATTTATTTAATAAAGAGACGCAGAAGCAGTTGGGAAAATATATAATTTTAATCATTCACAAGATTTACATGAGAAACCAAGACGGATAGTACTGTGATAAAAATAGTATAACCACGTCTACCGGAGTCGAAATCGTACGTAGGCGATTAGCTGTATGTCAGTGTATGCTATAATGACGCAAGCAAACAAAAGAGCAAGAATATTTTTGGACATTCGATAAATACTCGAAAAGGTATTATTATACGACATTTTTTTTTTGGTCGTGTCGTCTTCGGTTAATGTTGAAAATTAAATATATTGTAAAAGTATGTTAAGAATAATTCAATTTATTTCAAGGTACAACTAACTAAAACTCAACAATAATAAATTACGTTGATACAGATATAGTACAAAAAGTGAAATTTGTTTTATATTTACTAAAAATGAAAATGTAAATACATATAATACACTAATATTGGCACTGATAAATAAGCGTTGGATACACGTGGTCGAGTAAATTCTAATAATTTTCTAAGAAGTGTGTTAGAAAATTATTGAAATTTTCCAGAACACGTCAACTATAAAATATATTAACGTGTAACTATTACTATGAATCGTGTCTGCGTGGTATATTGTCAATCTCAATTCTTCAAGCCAAAAACGCTACCGACTAACAAAAAAAAAAAAACTTTCTAACCCGAGTCACGCTGCCTTGCCTACGTCAGTTCAGGCCTTTAGCTTTATGTTAGTTAAACATAGTAGATTTGTTCAAAATCCAGGCTGTTCAATTTAAAGGCTTGTTATGTGAGGTGGGAAATATACATGTATCTACTTTGTATCAATTAAATGTTAGTTACAAGTGACTCGACTTGTTAACTTCAGCTGTAAGAGATTTAGAAGAGTCACATTCACATATCGTCAATATTTAAATATATGTATATGAGTGAATATCACGATCTCTACTTAGTTTTCATTAACGATATTTATAGACCGGATAATTAAAACCTGAGTCGTCGTGAGGGCCGTCGTGGCGTAGCACAAACGTGTGGCTGCAAATGCCACGGTTGTGAATTTGATTTTAATTCGAGGGAATTAATTATTTAATATTTTTATTTCTTCGTTGTGGTAAAAAATTAAAACGCGACGTTGATTTCCATTACTTGACTCGTAATCCCTCGAGATTTCGGCGGCGATATTAATCGTAAGTGGATTTTCAATTCAAAATTATCTCAAAACTCTCTTAACGTTCCTATTATACAATACATATTGACCTTATTACACTAGCAAAATAGAACAGGCCAAAATTTGTAAACATACAACCAGCGTCATCGGCATGTTTACAGACTTTCTATATTAATATTTGCTTTAGAAACCAAGTTTCTTATTTATAGTCCAAGGGTACTTACGTTTATTCATTACCGAAAAAGACAAAACATCTAATCGAAAATGGAATTAAAAAATCAATAGGTAGTTATTGGTAGATCATATTTTTTTTACACAGGTAAACACACTTTAGGTATCCATTTTAGTTATAGTCTTATTAATCCACATTAAGCGAAAATTGGTAAATTTTTTGTCTCGCTCTCCAGAGACAGATTATTTCCTAAGGACAAATCTCGTATTATTTTAACATTAATTTTATTAGTATTCACTATTATTTTGTTGTAATCATATTACAGGAAGTCATTAAATTCAGTTTTGTCACTATTATAGTATTCTTTATTGCTTATAATTGAAATTGTTAATTTGCGCAGCTCGTCTAAACTTGTCACAATGCAGCGTATCGTCGCTCAAATCTTAACGTTCCAAAAACTGGACGAAAAGTCAAGAGCTTGTTTATTGCAACTGTAAGGGAATTAAAAAAAAAGCACATTTAAACATCAATGTTTAAATATATATGTGTGAATATCATGATCTGTTCTTAGTTTACATTAACGATATTTATAGACCAGAGCAGAGCATTTGAACACTATTCTCTCTAGAATTGTGTTGATATATCCTATTCTCCACATAATATAAATAATGTTTTTATACTATAAATATAGTGTTGAGAAATTTTAGCAAATTATATTTTGTACTTCATTTTTGAACGACTCTTCGGTAACGGTTACAGTGAAAATATTCTATTATAATATGACTCTTTTGCAAGAGATTTCGTAAATATTTCTGTAAATTTAGAGTGCGTCGTCGAAAATTCCAGTCAACTATATTAGAGCTAAGTTAGTATTTGGGTCAACGGGATTCTGGACCAGAGCTGCGTAAACTTGAAAATAGATTTTATTTTTAGTAGTTAAAGAATAGAGATCATTATTTCTTATGTTTATTACGGTTAATTTAGAAAGTTAATGTTTCATTGTTTTAAGTTAAGCAATGTTCTTTGATTTAATTAATGTTCACATCGTTGATGCGGTCTCGATTGGTGTTTTCGGAAATTTATTTATGTTTAAGATAATATACGATGTCTGTCGAGGCGCGGTTGTTTATTTTTAGCGCATGCGTACCTGCATGAGTGGGGCGGGCGCACGCATTAACGACAATATTCGACCTTCAAATCTTCAAATCATGAGTCGTAACTCACGATCGACGGCCAGTTGCCGTCACTAGTGGTAGAGGTGTGTGTAATATCTATTTGTGTTCTAGTATTTCATTTAAGACTAATAGTAAACTTTCCTTCGTTGACGACGATTGTTCCGTTATATTTACAGGTGATGTGATTTTCTCACGTGTTTATTTGAATGTATCCATCTCATCTTGGCGTTTTAGTGTAACAGTGGTGTCTCACTCACACCATCTCCGAACCAGAGATTCGAGTGGGAGTCAACAATATTTTCACTCTGTGTAGATTTATAATAGCAGGAAAACGCTCAGTATGTTTTCAAATCGCGCGACGATCGCATGTCTGCATCTTATATATGATTGTCATGTGAAAGACAATGAGTCGAAAGCAAGATAGATATGCATCGCGACCGCGCAGCCTCACTTCGCACTATGGGTCATCTCCCAGTGTGTTGGGCTCAATGATCGGAGGACAGTACAGTCCGTATTCGAATAGTTATTCAAACTCATATAGTACAAGCGCGTATAGAAATTATAACCCTTACACTGTCGGCTTGGGTCGTCCGTCGTCCAATTTGAGTATTTACGGTGGCACGAGTTCTGGTTATGGTGGAGTGTATTTAAGCGGAGCTACACTGGGGTCATTGAATTTGATGACACCGGTGCTAAAGAAATTGGATAAAAAAATATTAGCTAGTCAAAAAAACTTTAAGCCAAAGCCTATCCCGTTGGCCGCGAAGGCACCGATAGAAACACCAGTGGAAGTGGAAGCGGAAGCTGTAGAGCCGCCACCTGTCAGACCAGAGAGGAAATCACGCTCGGCCAGCAGTAGTAATCTAAACAAAGAACGATCGCGGTCACTCACTGATCTAGATTCGGTGGCCACGCTCAATTCTCGATGTACGAGCCTAAACTCGGTAGTTTCTGATGGTTATTGTGTACGTTTTTAGACATTTTTATATTTTGTATTATTTAGATAAGCGCATATTTAAGTAATGCTTTATCCAACCACATGACTTAATATCAATAGAGGTCTTGCTATAATAATAAATTCAACATAATCATATAACAATATACGCTGCGCCACTGCGCCATTGTAGCACAATACACAGCGTTTGACTGTTAACGCGATGATCGTGGGTGCGAGCTTAGTTTTGGGAAATCATTAAATTTGACCTATTTTTATTTCAGCGCATAAGACAAAAAATTCTTATTCAGGGAAGCAAAGAACGATACTAGACTTGACTCCCTTTCTATGAGATGAAAAGTTTAAACATACAATAACATTACATTTAATAACACATTTTAATAATATTTTTTTATAATAACAGTCCTATTATTGACATTGTCATGGAATTTTGGGATGTGTGTTAAGCATTGTATACATGTATAAAAGACTAATATTACCTTTTCATTGAATGTGGTATAAGTATCTAATTGCAATATGTGCAATAAGATATTTCAATATCAATATCATTATTTCTATTTTATTTGTTTATTTATTTAGGTCGTCCAGCAATGTTGTTTTCCAATGCTTTATATATAAAAGAAGATGATTGATCATTATTACGTTATAAAAATTACATCACTGTAAAACCATATGAAAGTTAACACAGCTGCTTAGTACAAAAAAAAATAATAGGAAAGAAATGTTTAACGTTATTTGATTAGTTCGCAATTAAATAATGCAATTAGTTTTTTTTTAAATCGCTTATAGATGGTTAAAAAGTTTGCTAATTCGTGGTATAGCAGAATTAGTCCTGAGGACTGTTTTGCATAAGGGAATCTGTAAGGGATTTATATAGCACTTTGAGTTAAGCATGGAGGAACGTAAAAATTGGACAACTGCAGGAGTTGTAGACAGTCTAATTCGTTATTCAGCATTTTGTAGTCAAACGCTAAATCAAAAACATCTCTCAGTGGAAAAGGAGATAATTTTTAATTGATTCAATCTGCTATCATATGTTTCAAAAGAGTTTTCCATGTCTTTTAAATAAGCAAGATGCCATGTAAAGCGTTTCATTCTAAGTGATTGTGTAGAATAATGTAGGCGCCAAACTATAAAAACTTTTTAATCTTACTATCAATGTGTGGTAGAAAGTAAGTTTTGTGTCTAAAGTAATGCCCGTTAATTGAATTAATTTCCTGAAGCTTTATCTCGTTTAGGCAATATTCACATTGGATTATTTTAAGTTTTCTGGTAAACTTAATGTGTTTACATTTATTATTATTTAGATCCATCTATTTTTTTGACACCATTCATATAGTCGCAATAAGTCACTTTGTGGGAAAGATGAATCAGAAAACAGTACGTATATACTTGTAAGTTATCGGCAAAAAGATATGGTGTCGAGTTTCTTAAGCAAAAGACGATGTCATTAATGAATATATTAAAAAAAACGGGGCCTAAATTAGATCCTTGAGGAACCCCAGATAAAAAAGGAAAATTTTGCCTTTGATAACTACAAAAAAAAAAGATAAATTTAGAAGATAAGATTTAAACCAACTTAATATTTTGTGCGATAAGACCATAGGAGGAGCTTTTGCAATAGTAAACGTTGTGATATATACTTCTCCTTCCATAGAACTAACACATTTTTATATAATTTGATGATTCAAAAGTGTTTGTAGTGGCTTTGTTGAATATTCTGATTTAGATTTTTTGATTCAATTTCAATTTCAGTCCGGCGGTGAACGTACAGATGACGGAGAGGAACCCGATTACAAAGCACTATATGAAGCGTCCCAGAGTGAGGTCCGACGCCTCCGCGCCCTCCTCACCACGTCCGAGCAACAGCTGCGTGACGCCCGGGCCACAGTCACCAGGCTTTCACAAGTGGTATGCAACTTTAATATGTGTTTTTTTAATACTTTGTTCTGTTATGTATAAGCGAATATATGCATATATGGCGTATTTCCATATAGTTCATATTTGTTTTGTTAAATTGTTCTTTGCGAAACTTCCTTGATTGATTTTATGAAGAAATTTGTATGGTTCCATCATAGTATTATGTCATAGTAATAATTGTAAAGTGTAACACGGTTGGCGCATACAATAAAGCCGTGACACTTGCAACTCACGTTTTCATACCTACACACCTATTTAAAAGCTCTTGACTAATCCCCCGCCCACTGGTAACTACTAATTATGTTCACAGATGTCCCTTGACATATTGGCTATCTGAAACTGTTTATCTACTTTTACCACTTGTTTTGACGCGAATGTTCATTTGATTATGTTGTATACAATAAAGTTTTATTGAGACAAGCTCTATAAATGTCTAAATATGCAACGGCGATTTTAACTACACATATTTGTGAAGGAGGAAATGTTGGGAACGGATGCAATGCGATATTGTTATTTTAGTTTAGATATTGTTGTCTTTTACTTCTAGGCCGTATGGTATATCATGTATTGCTTCTTTTCAGAATCAGAATTCGCTGTCTGAAATCGAAAAGCGAGAAAAGAGAGCGATGGAAAGAAAATTATCTGAAATGGAAGAAGAGTTAAAGGTGAGATGATCTCAGCTGTTTTAAAGCTTCAGCGTACATTACACTATACAAATAAACACAGAATATTTAGTGATCAATACTTAAATAACCATAAGATTTGACAGCTTCTAGTTTATTGTATTAATGGCGGATTTCAAGTTGGCGGTCAAGTGGCCGCCATAGTGATAAAACGAGTTGTAATGTTGGTGTTCGTTTTGTAGCAATTGCAAAAACTAAAAGCTGAGAACGAAAGGTTGAGAGCTGAGAACCGTGCGCTAACGCGGGTCGTCAGCAAACTGACCAACTCTGCCGCCAAATAGGTAAATGTGTTCAGGCACCTTGCGGCTGACCCACGCGGCCCCCCCCATTCACTCGTATACCACGTTGTTAACTAACAGTTTAACTCATTAAATATTTTAAATAGACATACATATTACATAGCTTACCATTGTATGGTTTTGTAAACTAAAAACAAACGACACGACAGTTATATAAAAATATTAAATTATTTTTTGTCCATTTACAATATTAATGTTTCGTTGTTTCATTTGATATTTTCTATAATAATAATGTCTGCTGATTATTAAGACTTGGTCTCTGAGTTTGGTGTACGCACAACACTTCGACTCAATCGTAATACATTAACATGTTTTTGACGAGCATGCTTTGATAAGTGTCTAACAGAGTGCGACTACTCTTCATAGCGCTTTGTTTATCGTAGTCCAACCATCCCGTTGACCCTCATTGAAGCCAGATAACGTTGATTGAAGCCAGATAACGTTGTTATAACATTTACATTATGTACGAATCAATTTATCGATTGTATAAAAGCATACAATATTTAATGATTCAGCTATTTTTAAAAATAGGTCTTCTTACTTAAAAATAAATTATCGACTAATTATTCCCATTTGAATATATAATCTCTTATATTTGAATTATTTTTCGTTTATAATGAGTTATCTGGAGTATTTGTGTAAGTACAGTGTTGTGTAGCGTGTTGCATGTCCGTCATGTGAATTTTAGAAAAAAAAAAACATATAACACTTTACATTTCAAAAATATTGGTAACAAAAAATAAAGAGTAACATATATTCATAATAAAAAATGCAAATCAATTTTAACGTTAATTCTTCCAGATTAGTACATATAAGGACATTATATATTAGTTTAATGTCCATTGTGCAATTGTTTTTACATTCACTCTAACATCACAAAACACATCTTAGAACATATATTGTAAATAGTCCTTTTTTCCTAATATTTACTATTCAGCCACGTGATTAGACCAAGATGATGATGGTAATATACTAGATTACTCATTTATATGGGTCGATAAGTAAAATGCATCATACATCAATTGAATAAAAATATACTGTCAATGTAATAATAGAAAGTGACTGATATTATAATTATAAATAAATTTAGTTAATATATTGGATGATTTTTGAATTAGGAATTTGTGTTGTTTTGAATGATTTAAATTTTATCATATTCAATTGATTGTGATGAGTTTAATGTTGAAGTAAATTTGTGTTATAATATGTATATTATCTACAGTTCCAGCAAGCTCTGCAAATAGAAAACCAACGATTGAAAGATGAAAACGGAGCACTGATAAGAGTTATCAGCAAACTGTCGAAGTGAGGGTTGGACGCGGACGGCACTCCGCGCCCGCAGTAACACTTACATATACACTTGTTTCCTAAATTATAATAGTTTGTACATAACCTTTGGGGGCCTTCATCGTGTATTTTGCCGTATCAATCGATGTAAATCTTTAAGCTTTGATACGAAAAATATAGTAGTTAGTGACGACTTCACGTTTACTGCATACGGTTTTACACGTTTGTGTATTCATATATTACTATCTAATAGTATTTTTAAAAACGTTAATTCGTTCAGAGGTCTTTTTGGGAAAAATTACTTCGGTGAGTGATAACCTTCTGACAAACTGTATGATGTAGATGTTTTGAGAATTTTTGCACGACGAGTAGTCGCCATTTGTTGGTGTGACTCAGCTTTTTTCGACAACTAACTAGCTATCAGACACTTAAATTGTAGTACGTCCTACAAGGAGTTACCAATTCCTTAGAAAAAAGGGCGTTTCAATGAAATAACTATCGCTTACATTAATGTTATCACGCCCATTCGTCTTCTTGAAGATTTTCTATGAAATTCTAAATAAAATTTAAAATCATCGACACGTCTTATTTTTTCATATCTATCTGTCAGTCTGTCCATTTTTGACAATTTATCTAGTTTGTTTCTCAATCATTTTTATTATAATTCATTTATTTTATGTTCGGATGCTTGATCAAATATAGACAGATTACCGTTGCTTTAAATTGTTAACTGATAAAATTTATGCTTTGAATATAATTGTAATACTATTTCTACCATAATTAATGTGTGGTTTTTGTCAAAATGTGTTATAAAGAAGTAGAGATAGATAAAAAAGAAACATGGATAGATATTTTTTTTTTTTTTATAGTCTGACAGGATTAGAACGTCGACTAGTTTGCCATAATGGCAACTTATTAATTTATATTTGTTGTTAAGTGTTTAGTCATGACTAACCCATGGATTTATTTGTTAAATGGTGAATTAATAGTAGACAGATGGTTAAGGAAATGATGGTAGAAATAGTTGTCAAAGTCTTCATCTGTATCTATTTGTTCATATCACAAATGTAATTGGTAACTAAAATTATATTTAGTTACATAATTTATCACGTCGGTACCGAGTACTTAAATATGAAGGGATTACTATAATACTTATTTAAATATTGGTCTAGTGTGTTAGTACTACATCGATTCTGCCATACGTGGGTGTTTGACTGATATATGAAATCATGTTGTTCCCTAAAAATAGCTTTGTGTTGATATTTGATATATTCCTAAAAGTTTAAATGTTAAGTAGGTAAGCAGTTAAAATTTTATATAGGGTACGCCCGCCATTACATCGTCTAGTTACAAATAACAATATAAAATATATACAAACATATTTACCTATTTATTGTGAGCGATTTTAAATGTTTTACTTGAAACATCAAGTTTCATGTAAGTAAAATTTTGTATTACTTTTGTCATTTATTATTGCGTACTATAAATATGTATGCTAGAAATTGTTTAATATGAGGCATGTAGAATGTTTCAGAAAGAGTTTCAGTAGGTTTTATATGAATTAGAAGGAAAAGTATTTTTTTTACTTGTAAATTTTTGTCCTATGAATGTAATTTATCCTATGAATTTTTGTGAATTATCAGATGTTTAATTTATGTAGTGTACATGTGTAACAAAGTGACGGCATAATTCTTTTTATATATGTATAAAATTGTACTCTTTATTAATATATCCTTAATTTTTTTATTAAAGTTTTTATTTATTTCCAGAAGTAAAATATAAATAAATATGTTCATCGACTTATTTGTTCTTTTTTATTTTGTCCTTATTTACTGTTTTAAGTTGTTATTAACACACTAGTGGCATCCACATTGTGCCTTATTGTTTTATATGAGCAATAGACTGTCCGATTGTTGGGCTTCCAACACAACGCACAAGAGAAGACTATTTTAGTCGAAATGGCACCATAAAATTATCTTTTATTACCGATTGCATTGAATTAAATTTTGAATTAAAACAAGTAAACAAGACAGTATTTTTTACTTGACAGTGTTGTTTTTTTCATAAACAAATACAATTACTTACTGCAGTCTTACAAAACAAAATTTTATTTTAATTGGGTTATAGTATAATGCTTAACTGGTTTTTTAATATTATGAAAACATCATTAATGTTTAGGATTCAGATTTGAGAATTCCAATTAAGATTGCAAGTCATTTATTAAATTACTAAAACAAATAATTAAAGTGAGTGATTAATATAATTTTGTTGTTTTGAAAACAATTTAATATGATTTTGTTATTTTGAAAACAATTGAAGTTATATATTTGATTTTTTTTTAAACTTTAATATTACCTAGAAAATAGAATCTTGTTAATTTATTATTTTAATAAAAGTTTACTAAAAGCAATTAAAACATCGCATTAGGGATGTTGACATAATAATGAATTAATTAATAAATAAAATATCAGTAGTTTTAATAATAAATATGTTAATTATTCTGTAATTTTGTGAATATGTAAAAATATAATTTAATAATTCTTTAGAGAGTATAAAATATGTTAGCAATTATGATTTTTCATTTAAGAATTATGTTCGTTTAATTTTTTCTACGTTTGTATTTTATATAAACTATATATTTATATTTAACATCCCTATGCAAGTCAAGCTATTGTATATATTCTATTTATTATATACTATTTATGTCCAAATGTTCACAACGTGTTCTAATACTAATACATAAGAATTATAATGACAAGGAATCTTCCTTCAGATTCTCATAAGTAATTATATTTTCTGCCTATTACATAAACAACGTGTATATTTAGATATTGAAATGAATTAAAACTTTTTCTCGTCAACTTTTTCAAATGACTGACAAACATTAGTATCTTTATCAATATTTTTTTTAAAAGAAAGGTATAGCTTCTTGTTTTTTTCTTTTACATTTTTGTATACAAATTATTCTATCTAGACTGTAGTCTTTATCTAGGTTTGTAGTTTTATATACAATACAATAATTGCTTTCTCTGTGGACCATGTTATTATATAAAGTAGCTAGTTTGAGTAGTTAATTACAAGTAATTCTATTTGTATTGTTACTACATTTACTTAACACTTAGGATCTCTAAATCAGAACTAATTTCTTCCATACAGTGTATTTCAAAGAAGTTAAATTAACTTAAAGCTACTGCCAAATGTAAAGCATTAAGTTCAACAATTTTATTATTAACCATAATTGATCTAAAATAAATAAAATATTCTTAAGTGATAAATTATTTTTTTTTGTAAAACTTACTGTTCAACAGGACTTGTAATCAGCATCTACCTACAGTTCTTGTTTGTATTGGCTGTTGTGTATAATATATGTAAAAAGATATGTGTTTTAACATTATATAAAACACATGTGCATATGTAAAAAATATGAAATACATTAATGTTTATAATCACAATACTTTAGTTTTTTTTTGGGTAATGCTATAACTTACTTTTGCTCCATAAACGAAATACATATCACAGGAAGCATTTTGGAAATAACGGTACTATCATCTTAATACATATCTTATGCCCTAATCATGTAAGTGATTCCAAGATCATTTTGTGGTGAACTGATTGTATACTTTACTACATCTTTGTTTGTTTTTATATTAGATAGAAGTAGGTTAAGAAGTGGTAATTTATTTCATGTGAAATAAAAAGTCATTATATGAAATTTATGATTCGTTTATATTTTTATATACACAAAAAGTTGATAACAACACAGGTAGTCGACGGCTTAAGGTAATAGCAGATTCCCAATACAGATATATAAAATAAAAAAAAAATATTACAAAAAAAATATATATATATATATATTTTATGTTATAACATATATATTTTTGGGAAATTGATAATGTGCTAAAATTGTTTTAAATTTGTATGTGCAAAAAACAGAGAATATCTCCAATTATCTATAATGAGGCCTCAGTAATCGATACCTAATCATCGATTGACGCAGAATATATGGGCGCTAAATACAAATGATATTGTTTCAAATTCAATTCGCCATCTTTAATTAAAATGGAGGAAAAAAGAAAATTATGCTGAATGTCATTAGGACTTCAGAGCATATAAAGCATTTAGTGTACACACGTCAAGGAATTTATATATATATATATCCTCATTTCCTGAAGTTAAATAAGGTTTCGATTTTTTTCATTGGCGCTTGACGGTATAATATAAATATGTGATAGATAGCTAGACACAGATAGGAAGCCATATAAAAATTAAAACGTGTAAAATAATAGACGCAAGTTTTATTTTCCAACGAATTTAATTTGAAAAAAAAAAATCTTTATCTGCTATTATTCTTAAAAATATTTAACATTTTAATTCATTGACCATTTGTTGTTAAACTAAACTTACTTATTATAATAAAATACAAAAAAATCACATAATCCATTACATTGAAGTAGGCTAGCTGATAAAGAAATATTTGTTATCTTTTAAGTTTAATTAATTTTGCTTTTCATAAATGGACTACAATCACAAACTAAGTAGTAGGCTAAACTAACGTTGAGCTGTATGTTAATTCAAAAGGTTTATGATAAAAAGACATTTTTAATAAGTTTTGTTATTACCCATTTGTCGTTATTAATATTTTAATTAACTTACATATTTTTAACCTACTTTGTATCTATAAGTCATTTTTTTTTCAGAACATTTATTCATTGTTAAGTTTAAGGTGAGTACTTAACTTTACTTCTTTTTATTATTCATTAGCCAGCAAAAAAAATTACTGACCAATTATAATCGATCTTTAAATCTAATTATTTAGGAACGAAACCAATTTTATTTTTCGCCTTGTTACATACATTAAAATTTCGATTCGGTAATAAAGATACATTAGGCAATTCATAAAAAACTATTCCAAACGCTGTTGAAGCTTTTATAACTTTACTGTCTATTTATTTTAGAAACAGGTACTGTGTCAATATAGGCAGACTAATAGCATTGTCAATAAGTTTGACTACAATATTTTTTTTATTGGAGTCATATATTTTCAATGAAATGCAAGATAAGCCACTGATGATGATCACCCTACAATCTGAATATTATACAGCAATCATAATCTATCATAAATATAATTCATATAATTTCCAACTCTTTTTACATCTTTGGTTAAATACCTAAGGACTGGTGACCACTTGGAACACATATCTCGGAAATATTTAGACTTAGCAAGCGATACCTATACGCAATTACGATGTTTTATTTTTTTAAAATACAGATATATATATTTATATAATAAAAATATATATATATATCATGGAAATGTTAATCAGCGCGTTGTATGTAAACTGCGTTTAGATAAATTATTCTGATTGTAACGTCGGTAACCATGTCAAAGTATTTCACGTTAGTTTATATTTTACAATTCGTACAGAAATACAGGGACTGTCATACATGAATATTATATTGAGATTGTCTATCACTCTTACTGGTTACCTTATTAACAGCAAATTTCTTGTACCATCAAATTGGCACTGAATTATTTATAGTTCAAGGATCACTACCTCAAAATTCTAATCACCTAATATTTCTCTATAAGTCTAAACATTACTAGGTAATTCCAAGTAAATGGTGAAATGTGTTAACGAACTGCTACTCCATTGATAGTGACCACAGCGCTGGGCCCCGTCGGCTCCGGCTCGTAGGCGGAGTCGGTGTCACCTTGTCTCCCGTACGCAGTGTTCTCGGCCAAGCTCTCACTGTACGGGGAGTCGTACAGGTTGTCTGTCACATGGTCATATATGTGTCTACCGTTAGTGTCATGAAGTGTTGCGTAACTCATCACGGCCGCGTTTTGATCTTCCTTTCGTTCAGCGCCTTCGATGTTTTCCGTGTTTTTCACTGGTGTAGCTTTTCGTCTGAAAACGCAACAGACAAGAGGATAAATAATAAAAAAATTAAATAAACTTTTTGAAATATTAAAAAAGAAGGAATTTTATGTTAATACTTACAATCTTAAATATATGACTCCTAATAACATTAACAAGAAAAGTACAACACCGCAGCCGACTCCGACACTCAGAGGTAAAGCGCCGCTCTCAGCAGCCTCGTTAGTGGCCAGCTCACAGAGAGGGTCCTCGCCAGACCACTTCCCGTCATCTAAGCACTTGCGAAGGAAAGGCCCTACTCTCTGGTATTGAGGCAGACAATGGTATTCAATGGAGCTCCCGAAGAGTGTAGAGCTGTTTGATATGATGATTCGCCCGTTTTCTATCGTTCCCGGTGATTTACAATCGATGGCTGGAAGTGTTAATATTTGATAAGTAAATTGTAAATTTTAAAATGTTCATAACAAAACTATCTTGTGTAGAATTGAAACCCACAATCATTTCGTACAGTAAAATGAAAAAATAAATAAATAGATTTGAAATTGAGGCCAGTCGTGGCGCAGCGGCACGAGGTGTGACTGTAAAACCGACTGGTTGTGGGTTCGATCCCTACTCGAGGAGATGAAATATTTATTTAAATGTATATTTCCATTTCTTCGCTCTGGTGTCGAGGTTAAGCGCGGCGTTGAGTTCTGCCACTCGACACGCAATACCTCCAGAATTCGGCAGAAAGTGGGGAACGGAGTGTCTTAACACTTCGTCACGTTCCCTCTGCCTACCCTGCTGTGTGCGGGATACAGCGTGAAGCTGAAAAAATAAAGAAATAAATAAATAGATTTAATTAAAACTTACGTAAGCATACAGGCGGAGTTCCATTCCATTGGCCTTTCGGTAAACAACTTCTCGTCTGATTTCCTTTAAGAGTATACCCCCTTTCACAGCGGTAGTGTGCTTCACCTCCTATACTAAGAGTTGAGGTTACGACTACTAATCCTACGCTTCCTTTAATTTGGATTGATGGATCATTGCACGTTATCTCTACAAAGTGAAATGATAAAATGCATTAGACTGCTATGAAAAAGTGAAAATGTACCGAAATCGATATTCTTACAATATGATAGTAAACGTATCTATGTACCTTTACATACTGGCGCTTCTGAGCTCCATGTTCCGTTATCCTGACACAGCCTTCGGGACACTCCGTCGAGTTGCCAGTGCTCCTCGCATTCGTAAAGTGCTGTGGCCCCGTAGTATGTAGCGTTCGTTGCCAACGTCACCTTACCGTTCTGTATGCGACTTGGGTTACCGCAGTCAACATCTAAAAGTATATACATATTTGAGCAATAACAACAATATTTTATCATTATAAGTTTTAATGCAATAGTTGCATTATAACAAATTAACTTTGTAAAAGTTTCTGAAATAACAAATGTACTCTACAAAATCAAATTGAGAAATAAATGAAATGAAAACTCTACACGACGTTACTTTGTTATAACACTGCGTAGTTTTTATCTATCTAAGCCATACCCATATGTTATTTCACATTTGTTTAACAAAAGAAATAATAATAGTATTTTGCTACTATAATATTTTTTTTGCTTCACGCATATAGCACAGTAGGGAGAGAGACAGGTGAGGACATGCCCATTTCAACTTCGTGACGAAACCCAATATATCACTTTTGCTTTTTCTTACGAATGCGGAGAAATGGAAATCGTTTTAAATATACCTAGAAAGGGGGTCAAAACAATAACCATCGTTTCAGTGTAACACTTCACTAATCTATTATAAAAATCTAGTATTAATAAATGTGTATTTATTCCTTAAAAGAAATTAACAGGTTAATAATAAATATTAGACAGTGTAAAAAAATATATTTTTAAAAACATATTGTATTTGTTCCTTTTAATAATAAGAAATAAACAATTTAGCCAGTTCCAGATAGTCTAATAGCCCAAAAAACAGATCTTATAAAAATCTTTAACGGTAGCCTATTTTCTCATACAGTTATATTATGAAAACCTGACAACGTAATACGATGATAAAATAATTCTGTACCAATTTGAATCGCCGTTTTTGAAAGAAAAGTTGAAGTAAACATTTTTAGATGATTAATAACAATATCAGTTAAAAATGTTTACAACTTCCCCCAGGTTGTTACTGGTGTACCTTTACCACGAATGAATAATCTATACAATCTGTGCCTGTATTTTATATTTATGTATTTGCGAAAAAAGGAAATATAAAAAAAAAACTAATTGATTATTGTTGTAATTGATTATTAATCTATGATTTTTCAAATTGATGTCTATCTGTTTATACACACAGATTTTTTTAACTACTGATTTGAATGAATCTACTGGTCCTGGACAAGATCCAGGTTATAGCTGACTTGACTTGCACACCTAATGTGAAACTATAATAGTCCAGCTAAACTATAAGAAACAATGCAACACTGCATTAACAAAAGTTGTTGAACGTGATGAGCATTGTCTATTGACATATAAAGATTTAAAATGTGTAACACCTGAAAGAAGAACTCTAATAGTTCAGCTGAACTAAAAGAAATAATAAAATGCAGTCATAGGCAAAGTCGTTAAGCGTGATAAGCATTTTCATGTGACATAAAAATAAAACATCTGATGAAGAACAAAAATAGCGCAGGTAGTCAATCAGATATAATGAAATACAGCCTACGAAAAATGTATTCATCATGATGGGAATTTCCAATTAACACAATATTTAAACATCTAGAAAATCTAACAAAAGCCAACTAAAATTGAAGAAATAAGTTAATGGCCCATAGGATTGTTACATACATCGACAAATAATCGTCACGGCGCAGTGTAACTGCAAACGGGGACGTTGTAAGCAGTAATCTCATTACGACGCAATGATTATATTTAAATTGTTTACTTTTTCGCGGCGTTTAATTCTGAGCACACTCAATATGTCTATTTGACGTTAAATTTTAATGATAAAGCAAATGAGGGTAGTATGGAATTAGTAATAACGTTCAAGTAGTGTCACTATTAATACTCGTATATTATAGGAGAATTCCACAATATGAATACTTACACTGGCATTTCGGCGTGATCCCGCTCCACTGTCCATTGTCCTCACATGTGGAGAGACTCTCGCCCACCACCTTGTAGCCACGCTCACAGCGATATTTGACTAGCGCTCCAATACGGTACGTATTGCCGTTGTTAGTGCTGACCGACGTCCGGATGAGGGTGCGCCCGTGCATGCGATCGTTTCCAGTCACCGAGACTATACTGTTTTCGGCAACGACCGGCTCTTGACATCTTATTTCTGTTAACAAAGAAATGGAATTGAAATTTGTGAATGTAATGTGTGTTTGATAAATTATTGCATTAAGGAGGACAGACAAATCTTATTTAAAAGTGGCTAGTTGTGGCGCAGGGGCACAAAATGTGACTGTAACATCGACAGGTTATGGATTCGATTCCCACTCGAGTAAATGAAATATTTATTTAAAATTATATTTCCATTTCTTCGCTCTGGTCTCGAGGTAAAGCGCGGCGTAGAGTTCCGCCACTCAACACGCAATGCCGCCAGAAATCGGCGGAAAGTGGGCAACAGAGTGTGTTAACACTATGTTCCCTCTGCCTACCCTGCTGTGTGCGGGATACAGTGTGAAGCTTTACTACCCGAACCCTACATCATAATTAAATGTTTAAAGTATAAGCGTACAATTCCTTATAGCTAAAAACTATTCATAAAGAAATATTATAGTGTTTTACCTTCACATCTTGGCGACGAGTCGCTCCATTGATGGTCTTCCGTGCATACTCTCCTTACGGGACCCACTAGTCTATAGTTTGTTGTGCAAGAGTATTGAATAACACTACCTAAATGCGTTGTACCATTCAGGAGATCTGCTGAGCCGTATGGTAGTGGAGGTAGCTTTCCACAATCGACATCTAATAAAATATGCATATTTAGGACCAAAAACAAAGTGCATATAAAATTCATAAATTCAAGATTAAACAAAAACTGTTAAAACATATCGTTATTATTAAAATATGCAATATAGAGTACAAATAAGTATTTCTGGGCCAGATGGGCGTTTGGTGATACAGTTCTTGTATAATAAATTGAATGCAACAGGATTTTTATATTGCTTACAATCGCATTTGGGGGATTCACCAGACCATTCGCCGTCAGGTTGACACGTTAGATTAGGTTCCCCGACAAGCTTGTGCCCTTTTTCGCAATGAAAATCTATAGTAGAGTGTACATTGTAATCGTAGGCCTCCATGTATCCGCCTGCCGGTACTTCAGGATCAGGGCACGATATCACTGTGAAATGATATATTAATATTACACAGATAGCAAAAATATAAATTGTATTATATTGAAATTATTTATGAAAGATAAAAACATACATTCACAAGATGGTATATCGTGAGACCATTTTCCATCTCGGTTACAAACGAGCACTTCGGCACCAGCGAGCCAGTAGTCAGATTCACAAGTGAATTGTGCAATCGAACCATATGTGGTAGTACCATTTAGTAATATGAACGATCCTTTATGGACCTGTGCTGGAGTACCACAGTCTACATATTTGCACGAAGGCGGTGTTCCGGACCATATTCCGCCAAGGTTGCATGTTACACTCTAGAATATAATGTAGTTTTATTAGTTTATTATTACATAAGGTTTGGTAATTTATTACATCTTTTATAATTAACATTATGTTAAAAAAGATGTAATTGGCAAATTCTGAAACGATAATAGGGAAAGCCATGGACAATTGAGAAGTGTCTACATTCTACAAATGCGATCATATTAGGCTAAAATTCATTATGGTGTCATTATACTTTTATGTGAGCACAACGTCGAGTTGTTTATTGTCGTCATGATAGAAATTCAAGGATTTTTCACCAATTTAATGGTTTGTGTAAGATATTGTATTAACAAATAAAAATAAAATTGAGCCATTATTAAAAAAATAAAAAATAATATAATTCAATAAAGCATACCGCAGCTCCGAATAGAATGAATCCATTTTGACAAGTATAAGTTGCTAAAGATCCTGCTTTATGACCTGTAACAGTCACTGTAGCACCTGAAACTGGCGGTGGTTCCGGACACCAATCGAATAGACACTTTGGAGCTTCCCCGTCCCAAATACCCTCGTCACCACAAAACCTTTCTTCCTCTCCAACAAGAGTGTAATTTTCTTTACATTTGTAAACAGCTCGAGCTCCGTGAGTAGTTCGGACATCCACTAAATTAACATCTCCGTCTTGAATTGGAGTCAGTCCTCCGCAATCTACATCTGTTAAGAATAATGAAGTATAAATCAATCAATTCAATTTATAATGAGAGAATAAATTTTACTTCTACAACAATAATGGACAAATGTAATTTTGATTTATTAATATTTATTTGGAAACGACAAGGCAAACGAGCATATAGTAAGTGATCACCACCATCCAAATACTACAGGAGCTACGTTGCCAGCCTTTACTATTTTTGCATTACATATTCCGAATATTGTTAGATGTATACGTTACACTTATGTACTTAAATATACAAACAACTTACATTTACAGCTCGGTGCAAGGCCAGACCAGAATCCATCCTTCTTACACTCTCTAGTTTTGGCCCCAGTTAACATATGCCCTTCTGGACACTTATATACAATTGTAGATCCTACAAGGTAACTATTTCCCTCGATAGTTGTATTCAAAAGTTTATCTGGGCTTCCACAGGAGGGCGGTACTATAATTAAAATGTCATTTGTTTTAATTAACAAACTATACTATAAATATATGTAATTTTTTTATTCATTTTATATGCAAATAGGTTTCACGATAGTCAAGTGAGATCGCACATTATGTAATCAGCAGACGCAACCGCGTTACGACTGAGCGGCGTTGTTTAAAATAATTGTTTGTAATAGACCTTACAAATAGTGTTGTTGAACGGTAAAAACAGAATAACAGTTCGCTTGCTTTAATTTACTAAAGCATATGTTTTAGATAATTACATCTATATCTAGTATTGTTTTATAATTGTAGTAATATTTATCTATATAGTTATGAACATAATTCTGTAAGGTTTATGTTAGTACACAAAAATCTGTTATTTTAGATTTGTTATTTACTTTTTAATGTCTTGCGTAGACCAAGGACTATAAGAAAAATTAATTTCTTTTATTCCGGTAAGTCACTTCCAACTTTACTTTCGGACAAACACGAAGAGCTAATATCGCGATATGTTTACCAAATTAATGTCAGAGATTCCACCGAATATTATTTGAGCTCACTGCATTCAATACGATTCAATTTATTATAGTGGGCACCTGAAGGTCTAATGTTAAAACACTCCGTTACCTATTAAGGCACCCGTAGCGTGGCGTGACGAGTGGCGGAATTTAACGCGCCGCCCTTGGCATCGTTACCAGAGCAAGGAAATTAGAATATTAAATATTTAATTCCCCGGAGTTACAATCGAACCCACAACCGTCACCCTTACAGGCGCACCCACGCTTGTGCGCAGAATCAGAATTCCCGCCCAGATTCAGCCCAGAATTCTTTATAATATTCAATGATTAGTAATTATTTAATAATCATATTTGAAATGTAATAGTAATTATTCTGTGAACTATTTAAAATTATATTTAAAATGATATGATATAAAAAAAAAAGACCTTACAGCAGCGACCCAAGCACGCATTAGAAAGACAATCGCAGGGCTTACTAGTTCGCGCTCGCGGTAAATAAAAAGATATGTACCTATGAATGACACTCACGGTACTGGCAGATCCAGTGCAGGTAATCGAGGTTGCAGCCGACGTCGTTCCACAGCCACGCGCGCCCGCCGTCCAGCACCACGCAGTTCTGTTCACCGTTGTAGTTGTTTGGTTGGTCTTTGCCCCATGTTGGCTTTGATACCATCTCACCTGTACGCAAAAATGCATATTTTAGCCCATTGGTAAAGTCAATTTTTATATTTTTGTCAACACGCAATGTTTCGAGAATTAACGGTGCGTGGGGAACGAAGTATCTTAAGGGCGTATCTGGAGATATTTTCCTGAGGGTGGAAGCTTGGACATTTAGTTCTGAAAATATAAGTCCTGCAAGCGTCTTTTTTTATTTAATTTTATTTTATTACTAAAATTTGGGTAGGCACTAGATTATCCCGGGATGGGCACTGGTGGCAATAGTTTAAACAATTTATAAAATTTACGTGCAAAAAAATTAACTATATTTAAAGACCTTTTTTTTTCTTACCATCAACCCATTTCCAAGTTCTTGAAGTAAGACCAGGTTCTTTTTGAGCACCGATCCATACTAGTTGTGTTTTAAGTTGTGATTTTCGCCTCTCCAGTTCTTGAATCAAATAGCTTGATGTTGCACCCTATTGAATAGAACATTTGCAAATTCTGGTTGAATAACTTTAACATAATTTACTGTATGAAACAATTTCATATACATACCTTCCGGTGGGTTAGTCGATCAAATTAATTCGAATGTTAGAAATCTAATAAATTTGTGACTGGATTATTGCACACATTATGCTAATACTTCAAACAATTGCTTTAATGTTATGTATTCTAATAATGAATACTTTATGAGTCCTCTTATCAAGGCTCAGAACTATTCTTTTGTATTGCTGAATAACTTCAGGGTTCATTGGTATTTCTTTCTTGTAGACATTTTAGTATGATTCACATAGAGCTATTTACGAATCACATGAATGAATTCGCCATAAAATTGGAACTACACTCAGTTCACTTAATCTTAAATTGCTTTTGGAATTCTTGGTAAAATTATCAAGAATCTTATTTTTAATAATCCTAAAGATTATTAAAGATAAGATTTCTCAATCGTAAAGGCTAACTTTTAAATTAATTTATATCATTGATCGATTTTATCATTAATAATATGGCAAGTAATGTGTATTCAGTATTAATATATAATACATTCAATATAGCATAATTATTTAATTTTAACAAATATTTCAAAAATTATCACCAACTGAGTAATCGTATGTCAAAAACACCGTTATCGATATTTTTGACTCACGATTATTCATTTTTTCATATTCTAATACTACTAATTTTTGATTTATCTTATATACAAGTCTATTATTAATTTTTATTGACTTATTAAAATTTTAAAATAAAATTAACCACAAATTCTATGTCGAGTTATGAACGAAGTACAATCAAACCAAGAGTGTTTCTTTTTGTATATACGAAAGAAAGAGCTCACCATTTAAAAACTGTTACTGCTCTGACAGTAAAAAGTAATGGATGACACAATTTATACATTATTTAGTATTGAATCAATAATATAATTGATTCTATACTAAATAATGTATAAATTGTCGCCAATCGTGGCGCAGGGGCACAAAGTGTGACTGTAAATCGATTGGTTGTGGGTTCGATCCCCAATCGAGGAGATAAAATATTTACTTAAATTTATATTTCCATTTATTCGCTCTGGTGTCGAGGCAAAGCGCGGCGTTGAGTTCTGCCACTCATCACGCAATGCCTCCAGAATTCGGCAGAAAGTGGGGAGTGTCTTAACACTAGGTTCCCTTTGCCTACCCTGCTGTGTGCGGGATACAGCGTCAAGCTAAAAATAATAATAATAATAAAAAAAAACAATACCTGAAATCCGTGTATCAGATCGCCACCGTGAGCCTGGCACTGTTTCCTCGCATCTTCAAAAGAGGCGCCTTTTGCAACGTTGAATTCATAGCAGTTTCTCGAAAACGCTGCCAATTCTATGTCAGCCGAAGCTCCCGCGGGCGCACATCGATCGTTTGAAAATTCTAACAATATGAATGATATTATATTTTTTATGCTATCTTGAATTTGAAGATAATTTTGCTGTTAAATAGTAGAATGCTTAGAAAAGTAAACAAACCTACATTAAAACCAAAAAAAAAAAAAATATATATATATAAGTGACACCACATTTTATGATTCATCCTAGAGCTATCCACCCGTCACAAATTTTATTTGAGGCGTAAACGCGACAGTCTGTGGGTTCGATTCCCACTCCAGGAAATTAAGTATTTAATCGTTCTGGTAACCTGATTTCCGCCACTCAACACGCAATGTATCCAAATTTGGCCGAAAAGTGGAGAACGGAAGTAGTTTTACATTGTGTCTCTGCCTATCCTGTCAAGTGCGGGTTACCGTGTGAGGCAAAAAAATATATTATTAAATATTTAAAGTATTGATTTAAGCTGGAAATGCTTTATCAGCTTCTACATATATGATTCAAATGTACAATTACCAATTACGCCACAAATCACATTGATATTCAACAAGTTTTCAAACGTAATTTAGTGTAGGGTGTGTATTATTTCAGGTATCATAAGTCGGAAGTCGATCTCAGACCTGACAGAGATTTCTAAATACGGGCCTTACTTTGGTTTTGTTACGTTTCGACATATGAACTATAAAACATTTGATTTTGCGTGTATAGAGTACGAATGTAAAACTCAAGAAGGTTACTCATGTGAATACTAAACACTTTTAAGTAACTTTTCAAGTTTAAAAATTGTGACATAATTTCGTTGTAATAAATTAGCTGTAATGTTTTGTTGCGTTGAAAAAAGTGAAAACGTTGTAAGCATTTTGTCAATACATTAACTATTCTAACATTGTACAACAATATTTCTAGATGATCTATTTTTTAAATATTAAAATCCCATTAATATTCAAATACTTAAACTATGAAAACAACTAGAAATATCGATTGACATGTGAAAGGACCACGCTTACGACTGCACTATATTATACTATCAGATTCAAAGTAGGTATATTTATTTACCTAGAAACCAAGTTATTATTAATATAATAAATGCAAATATCTGATACGACGATAAGACAAATTAGACCATGTTAAGTAACTGACCTTCGGTTGTAAAGACCTCGACTTCACATAATGACAGAGAACCTTCCACTCCGACGAGTTGCAGGAACACATGCTGCCCGATCAAAGGTCGAGCACAAGTGAATGTCTTCGTAACTCCTTCGTCTATAAAATATTACAAAATAAATATTCTGCAAATAATAATTTGAATATTGAAGTATGCTGACGAAGTGCTAGTTAAAAATGTAGGTAGATTTACCTAAATTTATATATATATATATATATATATATATATATATATATATATATATATATATATATATATATATATCAGTCTCACTCTGTGTCTCTCTGTGTGCGAGACACCCCTCCCCACTCTCTCTCGAATTCTGGCATTGCGTGTTGAGTGGAACTCAACGCCGCGCTTAACCTCGACACCAGAGCAATCTCCTCGAGTGGGAATCGAACCCACGACTGGCCTATGTAATATATATATATATATAAATATATTTAATGATATATATTTAACGTTAATTATTATTGAGGCCAGTCGTGGCGCAGGGGCACAAAGTGTGACTGCAAAAGCGACTGGTTGTGAGTTTTCATTTTCCATGCATTTCTTCGCTCTGGTATCGAGGCAAAGCGCGGCGTTGAGTTCTGCCACTCAACACGCAGTGCTTCCAGAATTCAGTAGGAAGTGTTGAACGGAGTGCCTTAACACTAGGTTCCCTCTGCCTACCCTGTTGTGTGCGGAATACAGCGTGAAGCTGATTTATTTGATTTAATTATTAGTAAAGTATATTTAATGTTAAATATTTTTCGTTATTTACTACTTGTAAATGACTAGAACCTTATTTTTGTAGCTTCATTCGGTTTCCTGTTATACGCTCAATACAATAATACAGTCTCTGTCAAATGGCGGAACCTAACATCATGCCTAATAAGCATGATGTTTAGAATTAAAACTAATTCTAAGAGAAAATTAAAATGATACTATTTTAATTTTCTCTAATTTTCTTAATAAGTTCATATAATGTGGATGGTTTGTTGTTTGCTGAAATATCTGAGCTCAATAATTTAAGTAGCGTTTGTTACTAGCGTTTATGAAATTATTTTCTATTATCATATCTTTCAAATTAGATATAATAAACAACTTTTGATACTCTACACCACTGGTTCCCAACCAGTGGTCCGCGGACCACGAGTGGTTCGCAGAAGCCTAGATATGGTCCGCGAACGATTTTAATTTTACGACTGAGGATGGTGAGGCGAAGTTTCTGTTTGATTATCACAGTTAATTTTTAGTATACCTACATGCAAAGTGGTCCCAGCTACCAAGTATGATATAAAAGTGGTCCTTGATCAAGAACAGCTTGGGAACCCCTGCTCTACACGGATAATAATACACTTCGAATCATGATTTTAAGTCAACATGACTATGTTATATATGCAAAGTTATGAATTTACCCGAGAACAACTAATAGACCAAGTGCATATAATGTATGTCTGTGTTTTTCAGAAAAAATGACCCTATGACGAATAGGAAATATAATTTTCGTATTACATTAAATTGTTTAAAATTTCTCTGGTTTTGATAAATATATTATTACCTATTAAAATACACCATTTCAATTAAAATTATACCATAAATATACGAGATATTCAACGTTTTCCATCAGCATGTGATACAAAGTGTTCCTTTTAATCACAGAATCTAATCTATCAGAACTAAAACAATCTGGCATTAAAACAAAATAAACTTATATTAGATAACATATACGGTTAACTTCTTTTTAAAAATAACAAACAAGTACCTTAACTCTAAAACATAAAAAAA